>LBNU01012325.1:0-50086 GCA_014162995.1 Artemisia annua
TCTCTGGTTAAGAAGAAGTTCTTCTTTGCATACGCAAATGCTTCCTGATTCCTGTTGATTCTTCAGGCAAGTACGATGTGCAAACTTGTTGAATACCATGAATTTCGGAAATCCAAAATGGAACTTGTTCATAAAATCAGTTCACAATCAATGCCAAAATTTTTCGCCAATTACAATTGTATCATATAAATGGTTATTGATTGAGGGGAGAGGATTCAAAATTTTATAATATCATTCAACACAACACTTTGAACAATATAAGCAATTACAACAACTTGTGATGGTTATGTCTATATGAGAAGTTCAAAGGAGTTTTTCGACAAAGCTTCAAATCTTTTCAAAACTCATGATACGACACATAACAACCTCCCCTCACAAATTGATGGGGGGGAAGCATAAAAGTTCCGTATTCAGGAAAATATTTAAATCTGGACACATTTCTCTCAACAGTTTCCAGAACTATTGAAATCAATTAGACCAAATCTCAAACCGGTTTTAAATTTTGATCGGGGAGAAATGGATTTAAAATATGAAATCTGAAATCAGAATTGATCTTCTTGAACCATTTAGGCTCCCGGACATATTGCCCTAAACTCTTGGCGAATACCGAGGGCACATATTAAGGAGCAAAAGCGTTGTGGAAAATACCAGGAACCGACCATTACGTAATGCATGGAGGTATAAGATGGTTAAAGGTTATGTATGAGTCCCATGATCCACCAGAACCGGAAGATTCTCATCCCAGCGACAATCCTATAGATAGATAATGTCCTTAGGGAGAAAAAGTGAGAAAGGGAAGTATCGCACTGAGATAAGCTAGACTGGAACCAAAGCACAACAATGTCTAGTATTGACCTGGTTCGTAAGCACTGAAGGGTTGAGAATAAGACAAGAAATGTATATGAGAAAGGGTAAAAGAAAATAACCCTCCATTTAATTCAAACCTTGGCAGAACCAGGGTTAATTCATATCACTGTGTGGTTACTAACGGTAACACCGCAATGAAGACAAGACGTCATGGACCAAGTGTCGCAGCGCACAAACTTCCTAGCCACTCAATTCTTCAAAAGGACTTTTTCATTCTTCACTGGAACCCTGTGCATGTATGTCGATGTCGGCTCATTGCAGCTATGTTGTACCCAAATAGAGACGCCTCCCCTCTCCCAGAGCGATCAAACACACAAGTTAGTCTAAACCCAGAATCATCCATAAATCTCATTAAGGACAATTACAACTATGCTTACTGTTTCACACAACGTGGAAAGTTAGATAATATATTGAAGTCTAACCACTATCCTGGTATGCCATGAACATCAGATGATATGCTGATATTCAACAAGTGACGATGAAAACCTTTCTAGAACAAAACACATTTTCTAAGCTCATGGTTAATGAGGAGTGAAACCTTTGGAGTAATCCATTCTTGGGATCATGGTCAGGGACAAACTGGGAAAGCAACGATGGGCGATCAATCTTGAATCTATACTTGTTCCAGATATGGATTGACGATCTTTTTTGTAAAACCTTTCGATGCTGTAACCTTCTTCTTTCAAAGGCACAGTATTGGTATCTTTCTCCAAAACAAAAGTTATTTGATGAAAATGTGATAAAATGCCAAAACTCTCGTTGTATCTAAGAAAATGTTTATATGGGACACACGAGGATAATCAATTTCTTCATGCAATCCAGTGAATACAATTCACCGTCACTCATCGGCTGTCTGCTTTGAGACGCCTTATGAAACATGCTTTAGTATTAATGATTCCATAAAATGTTCTTCTTGAAGATTCAGACTACAAGCTGGGAAATTCCTGTCAAGAGAGTTTCTTAAAAAGAGACTCTTACCTGATCACAGGTCGGTTTTTTCACAAAACCGGAGGTAGTACGTCCGCAGAACAATGACAAAGCCATATTCTTCTCTATCTTATTGCTAACTGTTTTATCTCAGACATATATATAGATGGTGATGGGTGTTACCCAATCCAGCGAATCGGTCATTCCAACTCAGCCACTCTTGTCAACTCCAGTTCTAATGAAGATCTGCAAAGAGAGAGACCTTAGAACTATGATAGTTGAAGAGACTACCAACGGACGTTCCGACCGATAAATAAAGTCTCCTAATACAGGAAGGTAGCATGAACGCCAAAAGTCAACTGAGTCCACATGAAGCAATACAACAAAGGAGCTTGGGATTACTATGGCTGATGACTCAAAGAAAGCTCAAAGATCCATCGATACCAAAGGAACTTCAAGTCACAAGATGAATGCTTAAGTTACAAAAGTATGCTGAATATGAGAATCAACGCTACGAGCTAAAGATTTAAAAGATGATGCAGAATGAATAAAGAATTATATTTCAAAGGGACCTTCGCTTAGGGGAGATTGTTAGAATACAATACATAAGTAAAACTCGTCACCTCGAATATGTAATAGCATAGATTTAGCTTCGTATTATATTATATAGTTACCTAGTAGTTATAGTAAACACCGTGGAGGGGAGACGGACGTCTCTTACCACTGTATGCGCTGATCCACAGCCCATACGGCGCGTTGCTTATTTATTTGTGAAGGACTTGAAAATACCCCTCTGCCACATGTGAGGAGGGTTGCTTCATTTCTTCCAAAGCTAATACACAAAGATTTTTCTCTCATCTCTTTCTCTTCTAGAAGACACCCAACTCACTTTCTCTCTCTAATCCCGTACTTTACCATTCGATCCAAATCTTTTTATTCCTAATTATAGCGTTTTAATATGGTACAGAATGAAGCAACACAAGACACACTCTAAACGAAGATCTTAGAGCTGTAAGAAGGTCCTGCATGTGTAAAATTCATTAAGTAGTTATGTTTTATTGTATTAGTAAGCTTTAATTCATCAGGATTGATAGGCTTGTGGTGACCACACTGCTCCCCTTAAAATTGCATTCCCATCAATTAAAGTTTATATGATGTTTTTTTGGTGACTTGTATATGTGCATTGATAACCTCTGTATCTAGCTGAGTTTTGCTTGGGCTGCCATACCCCTTCCTCGCCTACTTAATTAGTGTCTAGTTGAGTGGGATAAGCATAAGTGATCATTAAGAGTTTACTCGCCTATATTTATGATCCAACAAGACAGATAAGATTACGATACTCATCATATAAAACTAGCAATAAAACAAGTGACAAGCTACTTAACCATAGGAGTATAGGACAGGTCTTCTTGCTGTATCTATTATCTATCCGTGTACGTGTTTGCTATTCTCTGATTTGTTCTCATTAGTTTTACTTTTCTATTTAATCTACAATTGTGCTAGTCTCTCAGACTAAAACCCCCCTTACGTTAGATTAGGTTGTAAAACTAACTTAAAATATTAAAATACTGATTAGGTTAACTAGATATTACGTTCTACTCTTAGTGATCGACACTTTGCTTACCACTATATATACATATTGATCGGGTACACTGCTTGTTAAGTGTGTGTGTTAGGATAAGTTGGCTAAATATAAATTTAAAACTTGAATAGGCAAAACAACTATACTACAAACTGACACATTGCACGCATCATATGGTTACACAACTTGTCAATGAAAACTTTATCATTGTTGAATGACTTTAGTTTTGTGAGCCTTTCAGGTGTTCGTAGAATATCCTAGGTATTCTTTTTTGTTAAATATTGTTCATCAACACGTGTTTGGCTGACGATTGCTAATCCTCAATTCGATGTGAGGGTCTTATGTTACTCGTCGAGAGTGTTTGTTCAGGGTTCATAAGCGTTTCAAGCGTTATAGAACTTTTATGTTTTGACTTTTCCATTTTCCTTGTAAGCCTCTCAAGCATTACGAAATTTGTTTTGTCAGGATGTGTCTATGTCTGCCTGACAATTGTCGTGCCTTAGTTGTTTGTGAGGTCTGAGTGTAACTCTTTCAAGAATATTTATTCAGGATTTATAAGCCTCTTAGACGTTATAAATTGTTGTGCTATAAGCCTCTTAGACGTTATAAATTGTTGTGCATTAGGATGTGTTTGCCTTATAATTGTCGTGCCTCAGCTGTGTATTAGGATGTTTATTTTGTGACCAATCTTTCATGTATGTAGTTACTTGTAAAGTGAACTAGCTATGAGGATACGAGAGGCAGGATAAACCTGGCCAATCAACAAGTCGATTTAAGGATGTAATATGGAAATTTTCATTAAGTAATTTATGTTTTGACATTACATATCATTTCCAAGTTACAATTGATTTGAAAGAAGTGAAATTGTGATGCATACCTATATGTAACACTTATTCAGGTAAGATGTGTGCTAGGGCAGAGGCACACTATTGTCGTATTTTTCTGTGAGTACATAAGAGTCATTTGGATTAACTTTCCTGATTGTGTACGGTGGAAGCCATCTTTGCGGTGCCTGCTACTTTGCTTACTTCGTTCTTCATGAGAACTTGGTCCCCAGGTTTCAATGACACTAGGCGGACCTTTCTGTTATAGTATTTTGTGACCACTATCTTGTGACCAATCTTTCATGTATGTAGTTACTTGTAAAGTGAATTAGCTATGAGGATACGAGTGGCAGGATAAATCTGGCCAATCAAAAAGTCGATTTAAGAATAAAAACAAGGAAATTTTCATTAAGTAATTCATGTTTTACATTACACATCATTTCTAAGTTTCAATGGATTTGAAAGAAATGAAATTGTGATATATACATAAATGTAACACTTATTTAAGTAAGATGTGTGCCAGGGCAGAAGCACGTTATTATCATTTCTGTGAGTACATAAGAGTCGTTTGGATTAACTTCCCTGATTATGTATTACCCTTCCCAGGTGGAATCCATATTTGCGGTGCCTGTTACTTTTCTTACTTTGTTCTTCATGAGAACGTGGTCCCCAGGTTTGAATGACACTAGGCGGACCTTTCTGTTGTAGTATTTTGCCATTCGTTGTTTTGAGTGCTCTATGTTGATAGCAGCATTTTCCCGATTTTTTTGGGTAAAAAGTCAACGACCCGGTAAATATATTACTCTAAAAAGCATTTAAGTACAACAGATATGGGTGAATCCCATATCTCAGCCCGTTACATAGGCGAAAAGCTTACATAACAAGATACTTCCTATTTTCTAAACAAGAAAACAAACCACGAAACACATGGTAACAAAAGACTCTGACGAAAATGTAAACTACTTCCTACGACCTTGGAGTTTAAAGCCATACATGGCAGTAAGAGCATCCAAATTCCCTGGAAGATCATAAATTTGCTTCGAATAATCATCATAGTCATCAAACTCATCTTCACGCGCATGACCACCACCAAAAAGATTTGCTGATTCGTCGAACGTGTTAAGAACCTCCTCATCATCACTATCAGAGACCACGACCTCGCCCACCTTTGAAAATGGGTTAGCCCTCTTAGTAGAAGAGGTAGAAGGAGCAGAAGAAATACTAAACTTAGGAGACCCAAATTGCTCCTTCTATATCATATCACTCACAAGAGGATCTTGTGATGCATTACTAGTCTTTAACGACTCAACCTCATTAACTTCCATTGTACGACCAGAATCCACATCCTTGTTGGTGTCATTAGTAGGGATACCAAAAGCATCCGTGTCATCCATATTAAGAGCATCAAACTGGTTAGATGTAGAAATCTTCGTTCCACTCGAACTAGCCATACCAGACGCCTTCTTCTTAGTGACATCCACTTTTTTAGGTTCAGGAGGAGTCTTTTTGGGTTGATATTGAAACTACTTACCCACAATAGGTTTAGTAAACCCTCCTTGACCCAGAATTGTAGGACCACCTTGCTTTCCCTTCTTCTTATTATTGACGGTCTTGAAGCCATCATTAACAAGCTTAGTAGGCTGAACAGGAGGTAAAACAAATTTAGGACAGTCAATCAGAGTATGCCCAAAAATCTTACACTTATCACAACGAGGTGGTTTCCACTCGTATTCAACCCGTATCTTCTCAATAGTCGAACCCGACCCATCAAGTAAAGGTATCTCAACAGTAAGGCTATCCCTAAGCACCTCATCCGACTTACTTCAATCATGCATCTAGCATAACTACTACGGCCCCATGATTTCTTGTACATTTGGCTAGTATAATCATCTAACCTTTTGGGCGTACCAATCAATGTAGCAAGAAGACTAAGACCATCATCAGAAAACATAGCAAGAGGAACATCATGGAATTTAACCCACACCAGGATATTGGTCAAATCCTCTTTCAATAAGTTGGTGTTCAAGGTCCATGGTTTAAGAATAATAGGTACATTTCTAATCAACCAAGGACCGTTTCATTTTCCCGTTTTTCTTCTAGGAGGTTGAGGTTTAGCCTTAGAGCTTCCCCGTTTTCCTCCAGGTCTATCATGGCAACTAGGGTCGTTTAGGTGTTTCATGGTTTCATTAATTCGACATAGTCGTAAAACAAGGTTTTGTCGGTTTCAATCTAGTTGTTTTCTGGTGAAAATGTAGATTTTCGATTTTGAGTGATGAAACAAAAATTTTCCTATGAATCGAAAAAAGTTTTCTAGTAGACTATTGTATTTCTATTGGACATAATTTTTTTCCGGTGCGTTGGAAAAGTTTTCCGATGAACCGGAAAAGTGAGTTTGTGGCTATTATGCTGCGTATAGCACGGATGGCGCCATGTTTGCGTATGATATGAATTTAGGGGTGAGGTTGGTTGATTATTTGGTTTCCCACATTTGTTAACGACCTCAAGTTGTGACCTAAGTCACGAGTTGGGGTAATACTCACGAGTCGACGGGTTTTGTGTGCGTATTCGATGACGAATTGTGACTTATGCCATTTCAAGAAAATGGCTAAGTATTTATAGGGATGCTTTTAGGGTTCCGTGTAGCTCGTAAATATGATCCAAGGGCCCATGATGGTCCATTTGGTGGATATCCAAGGGAAGGGACAAGGATGACACGTGTTGCATCATCTTTGGTCGAACCGGGTGCATGGGAGGATCCATGAACGATTGCAGATTGTAGCATTACCTCTCTACGAATGAGGTAGTGACATGTTGTGTTTGTTGTAACGACCTTGGCGAGTTTGCCAGGTGAGACTTTGTCTGGGCATGTTTGCTAGGTATGACTTTGTTTAAGTGTGGCATGGGAAGGCGTTTCGCAGACGACACGTCTGGCCATAGCCTTGATGGGCTTGTGTTGAGCCTATATAGAGTGTATGAGTTTTAGCCAGTTGGGCGGAAGATTCATACGCTATCAATATCTAATTTCTCATTTCATATTTTTTTTATACACACAAATGGGATAAGTTTTATCACCACCGCATCTCCATCACACATACAATTGGTTTTAGAAATAATCCACGGCAACACCTAAATTCATTTCACACAAGATGAGATGAGAGAATGTCATTAGTTATGTATCATGTATCCATGTATATAACCAAAAAATATCAGAAGTACTAATGATCAAAAGGAAAATTCTTCCAAATTTTCTATAGTTGATAAATTAAAAGTCTAAAGATGCAAGTGCAGAAAGAAGTGAAGAAAATGTGAGATATGGAACTAATTCTAGCGATTTTATGCTTTTGGTACTAATTCTTTTTATACTGACATTGATTCCTTTGAAGACGTGCTCTCACACCTTCAAATGGGAATTTTAGCTAAATAAAATCTTTTGGAAAAGATTTTAACTATAATAAGAAGAAAAAACATTATTTTACACAATAAACTCTATTAATATTCAATTGAATAGAAATCTATATATGAATAACTTTGAAAATGAAATATCAGCAATTGAGATAGATTTTGTGATGGTGTCTACTTTCTATACGAAACCTTTATGGTACCATGAGTCTCACAAGTCCACATCTTTAGCCTATCCTCTTCCACATGCTCACACTTACAAATGAAAGAAATTTTATCATGATTTTGTAATATGTATGCAACACCTTAAAAACACGTAGGGCCTGTCAATAAAATGACCCACATGTATTTTTATAACATAAGAAAGACTAATCAAAGTCATGCATACGAGTTTCACATGCTTTTCCTCGTAAGGTTCAAAGAATCTAGACTTTGCATTAATTACTGTAAGAGGGTGACTTCATTTGATATAAAACACTAGAGAACCAGATAACTAATGTTAGTCCGTAAATCAAAAAATAAATGGTCGAGATTTGTTTTAATCGCATGTAATTTGGAAACTTTGTAAGTGAATATTAATATATACCTACCTTTAGTCGGAGGCCCTGGGGCGAAAGTAAAAGCAGGGCTCTCAAAATTAAACGCTAAAAAGTTTTCAGCTTTCTACTAGATAGATACAATACAAACTACGTAGATATTGTCATCATCTGATATTCTTAATTCTTTGATACAAAATCTTTGACACCTCCTAAACTTGTAATGTGTTTGGTATGATACTTGTCAAATTGGATTTGTTCAAAAAGTTACGAGAAGAGATATAAAAATGGTTGTTGAAAAGAATGAAAAAATGATTAGATAAAAGTAATATATATGACGGTTGATCTTTCAGAATTTTAATTCATACTGTTATTTTTATTTAGGTTTTAAATTTGTGACTTTTATGAAAACAAACTCATGTTGCATGACCCTAAATTTGTTTAGTATTCAATTAATCTATTTAATTTTCATCCAATACGCACTTTCAAGAAAAATGCCGAGTCTTTTTATATAATAATAACAATTGCGACAATTTTGGGAGCCTTCGAAATTTCAGAGGCTTGAGCGATCGCCCACCCTCAAGGACGGTACTTCCTACCTTCATACACAAGTTTTTTTTGGCATATAACTTTCTTACTGCAAATACATTGGGCTCTAACTAACTGAGACTCCTTTAAACTATTTATATTGACAAGTTACATATTCTCAAGAAAATGCAACAAGAACATGGTTCCAAGAGGTTACCTCATTTTATTGACATTTTGGTTCAAAATAGAAGGCATTTGTACATTGATGTATGCTATTGTTCACCTAATTCAAAACAACCAAATCTTCAATTATTCACCCAATTTCCTCTCAAATCTTTGATAGGACGTTTAACTTTTGATGGTTTATCAATTTACTTTTCTATTAACTATAATTTTTCTAATGCCATCACATTCTGTATGTTATAATATATTGATGCATGCTTGTTTCGCTATATAAGAAGTAATATATTATTCAATTATTGTCCCTCAATCTTGAAAACTAGACATGACATTTTTTTCCGACTATCATAAGAGTTGCATGTTATAACATTTCTTTCTTTACATCCTTTTTCTCCAATCTTACAATCTATTTGATTTCTCGAGCCATTAGACAACTACAAACACGTTAATTTGATTGATGTACGAATTTTAGTATTATTTGAATGCTAATAATGAACCTTAAAGGTCAATTCTATTGACTTTGTGACACTGAAAATGTTGTAGATACGTGGACGACGAAAAAAGCATAACATGCGGGGTTGGTTTCTTGTCTGCCCAGAAAATTGGGGGGAAAGCTCAATCAACGTTGTTTTAATTGTTTAATTGTCTTAATCTTCCTTTTAATTTGGTCCCATTTTGCTATTCTCCTTTTCATTAGTATCCTTAGTTTAGTATCATCATGACATCATTGATGATTAATCAGTTTATCTTGACTTAGTACACGGTTAGAAAAAAGCTAGATGTGAATCAAAACTTATCTAATAAATGTTAATGAAGCTAACCATGCAATGTTGTCTGGTTTCAGTTCGGAAAATTTAATGATCGTTAAGCATTATGCGGTTCCGTTGATGGATATCTTTAAAAGAAGCTAAGTTTCACCAAACATTAATACGTACAATACTTTTCCAAGGATCCATGGCAATTATGTGTTATAATACATATGTATAAGGTATTATACATATATATGTATAGGCGAGCTTATTAACGAGCTCAATAAAAAGTTTATTAATGAGCTCAAAATAGATATACAACAAGTCGAGCTCGAGCCGGCCTAATTTTAATTTTGCATTGCCTCATCGTAAAAACAAGCCAAGCTCGAGCTCGAGCCTGTTCAATATACCACGAGCCGAGCTAGAGCTTAAAAACAAGGCTCAAACTGAGCCGAGCTCGAGCTCGGCTCGGCTCGACTCGTTTCTACCCGTAAAGTGGAGATTAATCTTTAACGTGCAACAACAATAATAAGAAAAAAAGCAAAAAAAATAATAATAATAATAATAATAATAAAAATAAAAGCATAAGCAAACTATATACATTTTTTTTGTGTCATTGAGCTTTTGGCGTGACATCCAACGACCGACGGAGGTGATCTTGGTGAGATATTGTGCAAAATTGGAAAAACGAAAAGAATGAAGCTGGCGGCGTCAGTTAACCCGAAACCGTTTAAAGGCTATAGCCTATACAGTATGTCAATATTGTTTTGGTCAAAAATTGCATTTTTTTTAATAGATAAGGGATAAAGGGCGGTGGCTAGAGTTTGACGGGTGACATATAGGCAGCGGCTCATGGTGACGGACTAGGTCTCGGGATTAGACCCGCTCATGATACTATTTTAGAATATAAAAATCCTGTAGGAATAACTTTATTATTCATCGTTGATTTTAAGATTACAAATGTGACATGACCCTAACAAACTCTCTAAACCCACAACATGCAATAAACAGATCAATGTTGAGTAGTTTCTATAGCTTCGTCATATAATGGGCATCTTGTTAAATGTAGATCGATACCACATGAGTCAAGATTGTTCCGTGTACGCAATTTGTCTAACCGAATATGCCAATTAAGATTTGATCCATATTCACCTTAATAGGGAGGAACTTATTTCATGGTTGCAAAATCGTGTCAAATAATGTTATAATTTTGATGATATTTGATATTCTAGTTACGCGATAAGCACGAGTTAGTTTAACATATTAACTAATGACAATGCGTGTTGATCAACATATTTGTTAGTACAGCTAGGGTTTACGAGTGAAAAAAGCAAACTACTGAGGGTTATTACATGCGGATTTGTATCCATGATCCATGCATTTCAATTTGGACGTTGAGTTCTATTTCTTTGGGGAATAAAAGAAAAAACTATAAAAGGTCTTTAAATGGTCTTAAGAATATAACCATCAAGTAAATCATGGTTCTGGTTAAGAAACTTACAACAATAATGCCCTTGGATGTACATACATATGATAATATTGATGAACGTGGCATGCTTTCATCTAGCTACCCCCTATTAGGGCATCAATCTCTTTGAATGGTATACATTTATTTTTCAGACTTTTGTTGGCCAAAAAGACATAATGAGCTTTGCTTACGAACCACTCGTTAAAAGTAGGGTTATGGCTTACGTATATAGTTTTTGATGTTGAATTACAGATTTGACCTTTACGTACATACTATTTCATGTCTCGCACAAATATATATATTTGCGCATATTAACTTTAACAAATAATAATATAATCATATATGGAAATATGAAGGTGTGGAGGTCCCATGCAACACCTATCGTGGGAGACAAACGAGGCCAAGTCATAAATATGGATTCTGATCGATCTTTTTATTTTTATCTTCTTACGTAAGTCATTTCGTAAAGTAATGTGATATATAACTATTTTCTTCGTATCATATTGTGTTGGTCATGTTATAATAGTTAAGATTTTAACGAAAACCAACACACATATATATACGTAATAATTTACATGTCACGAGAGAGAGAGATTGTAGGTATAGCAAAGAAAGAACAAGATGCTTTGCTTTGTGGGTGCTTTCTTCTCGAGGTTCTAGACATATTCACACATATTTGAGTGTAGATATAGATTAATTAGATACCATGAAGTTTGTCGTATCTACATTTTAGTTGAAAATTAGTAATGTATGCTTACTAAATAAATGCAAAAGAAGACACTCAAGTATGACAAAAGTTGACTTATAGTTTTCTTGCAAAGTTAAATGACCATATATATTTGGTAATGATATGAAATTTGGAATTCTTATCATGTCTAGCATTGATTTTTTTTTTTAATTATTTATTTATTTATTTTGAGTTTGACATATCTGATCTTACTCTATTGTTTGACAAGTTCAACACATAAAAATTATTTTATAACCAATCAAAATAACTATGTGTTTTTCCTTCATTTCAACAGGTATAGCAATATTAGTTTTAGACATAAATACAAGTAAACTCATACCATTGGTTTGCGAAGTGCCATATACGGTTGAGTCCGGAGCTTACATGTTAGGTCACCAAGGTGATTTGGGTGGGATTTTTCTCGAAAAAGAACTTATTTAGTGATTAATTAGTGCTTATTTAGGCCTCCGTTAAGCCCCATGAAGCAATATACCAGGGAGATATAATCATTTTTCAATGAAAACGTAAACTATATCGATTACGATCATTAATGTTCTCTACGTGTACCTTTTTAAATAATTTCTTCAACTACCTTCGACTTTTCAAAGTTGAAACTTTATAATTTGTTATGAAAATTGATCATTTGTTTATGAAAAGATTAATACATAATTCTGGATTGTTTTTAAATGTGAAATTATACAATGTAATCAGAATAAAAGGGAAGTAAAAGTCAAAAAGAGGTATTTCTTGGGCAAGCCTCCAAGCAAGAAAAAAGGCACACAAAAACCTTCTCCTCTTCAAATCCACCACAACACTTTCTCTCTTTCTGGTGTCACTCTTTCTTTCTTTATTCTATGCTTCTCTTTTTCTTTATTTCTTTTCAGACCCATTGCCAATATGAGTGCATTTTTCAGCTTTTCTGATTGGACAAATGTACCCCTATCTTTTACATGAGTATTCCAAGATGATCAAATGTATTTTCATCTGAACTTATGGTAAATTTCCAGTGCGGACCCAGAGAGGTTCCCGGGGTGACATTGAACTACTTGAATTTTTCTTGCGTAGTGTATATTATAAAAAATGATTAACAATTCTTATGAAATTCACAGTATCTGATCTTTAGTTATAATGAAATGCACTTCATAACTTTTAGTCTTCGTCCTCTATAATTAGAGATGAAAAATAGACAACGTCTCCTAATATGTCAAGATGAGTGATTTAAGTTTATGTCGAACGTGTGTGTACATAGGCATGCATGCAAGTCCCTCTTCCTTCTTCATCGACATCAATAAGACCTATAAAAGACGATATGAATTCTTGAACACACATAAACTTGAACCATTATGATCAAAGTGCCATGTAAATATGTAAGCGTATATCTGATCATCCATGTTATTCATGCACCCTTTTGAGAACCTCGATATGAAATAAGTGTATAAACATTCAAACATACGATATACAAAGACTTACACTTCAAATATTTGATGATTTTATAGTTTTATTTGTGTTGTTTTACAATTTCATTTTCATATATATTCTCATTTCCGAATCACCCTCCTTTCACCATTAACAATATGTTGTCATGTATTTAACAGAATGAAGCTTTTGGTTTCCATATTTCTGCGGTCTTTATACCCTAAAGGGAAAAGCAGTTGTTTTGAACAAAGGAAAAGGGAGAATGAGACTTTCACAGTTGCAACCTTTGCACTTTTCTTTATTTGGTTATATGACCAAACTTTGTTACAGAAGTTTGCTTTATTATTGTCCCATTTTTTTAGCATTTGAATAGAAACGCAGTATATATAACTTTTGGATTTAGGGTAGATAGATAAGTTTTGAAATGTTTGCCAAATCTGATTTTGACATACTAATTTAGGTTGAAAATGATCGTATTTTGAGAAGTAATTAAAAAGTGAACTTCATGCTATGCATTGATATATTTAGTTGATCATAATACCATATATCTAGCAGAATAACATAATTTATAAGGATCTATATGAGGTTTCCGTTAAACGAAACTTTTTTTTCCTTAGATATACGCGGCCTAGTTGGTATTGTTGTAACTATTTTTGGACTTTTCCTTAACTATTCCAAGATGTGTATCCAACGTGGTTTAAACACGGGTCTCACATTTATAGTTAGCAATTTTTGTCGTCAATTTAGTAATCACAGTTGATTCACTGTTTAAAGATTTAGTTTTCTTGTAGTTCGTTGTTTTAGGAGAGTTAGGTGATTGCTCTTTAGTTTTTGTTTCGGATAGCTTGTAATCATGCCAAAAATCTTGGTTTGAAAATTTTCCATCTTATAAAAGGTGTTTTAGACATTGAATTGGCAAGTAAACTTTTTCTTTAATTGAACAAGATAATTTTATCAAAAATACCATGAGCTAACAATAAGCTAGTAAAAAAGAGAGCGTATAACTATAAGTCTAGAATGTAGAATCTATCATGCAAAGTCACTAAGAGCATGTGCATCGCCAACGTAGTATCTGCGTTAAGGGGACCTTAACGCACGTTAAGGCCCGAGTTACTGATGCGAGCGTGTGCGTTAAATAGGCGTTAACGGCGTGGGGCGTTAACCCCCTAACGCCGAGTTAAGGTGAGTATCGTATAAAAAAAAATTACAAAAGCCCCCCTCCAACGGCTACTTTCTATCCGTTACTTTAAAAAAAAGAAAAAATTCATTTTATCCTTTATATATATCAAACGGCTAGTTTTTGTATTTAAAAAAAAAAAAAAAAAAAAAAAAAAAAAAAAAAAAAAAAAAAAAAAAAAAAATAAAAAAAAAAAAANCAACGCTTAGAACAAGAAGCAGCTCATCCTCAGGTGCCCCGTACCCACATATATCGTGAACGTGAGCTTGCTGAAGAACGTTTGCAAAACGAATATTTCGTTCAAGGTTGCAAGTATACGCACGGTAAATTCCGTAGGAGGTTTCGTATGAGCCGGAAACTATTTCTACAAATAGTCAAAGGTATTGAATCTTACGAATCTGATGTTATTCCAGACCACTTTCAATACTTTAAGGTAGGAGCCGATTGTACGGGTCGAGGGAGTATTAGTGCTCTTATGAAGTGTACATCTGCAATACGCCAATTGGCGTACGGCACCGCACTAGATGCGTTCGATGAGTATCTGCAAATGGGTGAGACTACTTCACATCTTTGTCTTGATAATTTTAACATGTGTGTTATGGATTTGTTTATGCATGAGTTTTTAAGAACACCAACATGGTCCGACATTCAACGTATTTATGAATTGCATGAGTGTCAACATGGTTTTCCAGGTATGCTTGGTAGCATTGATTGCATGCCTTGGGCGTGGAAAAATTGCCCGGTGGCTTGGCAGGGGCAATTTGGTAGGGGTGATAAAAGATACCCAACGTTAATGCTTAAAGCTGTTGCTTCACAAGATTTGTGGATTTGGCATGCTTTTTTTGGTATGGCAGGGGCAAATAATGATATTAATGTTTTAGATAACTCTAACTTGTTCGACAACATTCTTGCTAACGAATCCCCAAGGGCACCCTATATGGTAAATGGAAGAAGGTATGAACAGGGGTATTACTTAGTTGACGGATTTTACCCACAGTGGTCAACTTTCGTCAAATCCTTCTCGGTAACAACTGACGAGAAACATAGTTATTTTAAAAGGAAGCAAGAAAGTGCATGCAAGGATATCGAACGTGCTTTTGGTGTGCTTCAAGGATGTTGGGGTATACTACAACAACCGGCACGTGCATGGGAAATTGTCAAGATACAACGAATCATGTATACCTGCATTATTTTGCATAACATGATTCTAAAAGATCAAAAGTTTACACTCCGTGAGTATGGCAGAATGTGGGTGGATCCGGCACCAAATTTGAGGCGAGAAAGGTGGATCGACATGTGTGATACACAAAGGCGCAAGACAAGAGAAATGCGCGACGCAGGAATGCATACTCAACTCAACGAGACCTTATGGGGCATGTTTGGCAAAAACGTCTTCAACGCCAACAACAACATGAAGAAGAATATTTCGAAGACGATGAATAATTAGTTGTAATTCGTTTCGTTTAATTTCCTATGTTTCGGTTTTTTTTCTTAGTCGTTGTTATTGTTATTTTAAGTTTTTTTATATTTCATATTGTAATTTTTAAGTTTTAATGTTATGTGGTTTATTAAATGAATTGTTTGTTTTAGTTTAGAAGGTGAATATGAAAATAGTTGAGTTAAAGCTGAGTTAAAGCTGAGTTATTGTTGTGGGTGTTTTTTTCTGAGTTACGGTTAAAGTGTTAAAGCTGATGTGGCGCTGACGTGACACTGACGTGACACTGAGTTAATATATAACTCGTGTTACCAGTGTGAATGCTCTAAGGATAGCCAAGTAATTTACTTCAACTACCACTTAGCTTTGGTTACCACCTTTATTTCCTATATACTTCCATTTGAATGCTTTATTTACTAGTAGTGGTTTATTTTTTCTCTTTCAAAACTTATTTTCCATCCACTTTTCTTAACCTCCTCTCTCCTCATATCTCATATTTCTCTCTCTCTTCTTGGGTGGTGCTCAAGATATAGTAATCGGTGTATGCAATTGGTTAATGGATATTGATCTTTTATGGTCTTTTGGGGGGTGGTTTCTTATTATATATTCTGATACAATCAGCTACTGCATGGCTAACTTGAGATCCACATCACATATTTCTAAATTCTCAAACCCTAATTCTTGCTCTTCACTTGTCCTTATTGCACTTTTGATAATCATTTTCCTGATCACTTCTACTCAATCCTCTACTTCTATGGCAGTTGCATCACATCCAAGTGAACCAACTATGTCTTCACATGATCATGAATCCTCAAAATCGTCAACAACCACCATGAATTTTCATCGAAAAAGAACCCATGATCATCAAGCACATCCAAAGCCCACACGATCATTTGAAGCCGGTGCGCATGAAGTTCCAAGTGGACCAAACCCTATTTCAAACAGGTAAGAGTTAAAGCAAATGTTTGTTGGATCGATGATTTATCGAATGAATTGGTATACCCAAGAAAGTTTTTCTGGAGATGGTGGTAAAGATACAATCAAAAGCTAGGTATTGGTGTTATGAATGGTATATGATTATTTTAGCGGTTTGTTTTGTGTTCAATCTGGTGTTTTTTTCCTCATCTTTATCAACCATTGAGTCTGTGTTTTGTTTAGAGAAAATGTATAGCAAGAGACACTTTTTATTTTTTGATATATTTATGTATATGTACTTGATCTTTTTTCCTATATATCTATCTATATGTTTTATATAGATTTAGAAGTTGATGATACTAGCTAGTACTGTGTTCTTACTTTATGGTAATGGTGGAGAGGTGTGTGTGTATTGTTCTTTATTACCTATAAAAATATGTATATATTAATATAATAATATTAAAAAAAAAAAAAAAAAAAAAAAAAAGGTTTTCATTTTTACTGAATTATTTTTTACCAATAAAACAAAAATAACTTTTGGAGTAATTTGTGCTTAATTGGTGTTTCTCTATGGTTGTTGTCTAATTTAACTTCCTATCTTAATGGATGTAAAGATTGTCATTGGGTACATTGTTTTTTGTGAAATTAACAAGTTATGAAAAAAGGAGGCTAGGGTACACTTATACTAGTATTAATTTCATAAAACGCAGCATGAAAAAGAGAGTTTGTATTACTGTTTCGATGTGGTATGAGATATATGTTTGCATATGCAGAATTATAAGCTCACTAATCTAATTAATTTGTATGGTTCGTCTCTTCATTGTGATTGAAAGAAGATATAATCTTGAAAATACTCTATTTTTTCATGAAATAAGAACATATATATTAGGGTTTTCAGTTTTCTTGAAGGGGTGAATGATTAGAAGAGGATCTCAGGTACTTTTAGGGAAGGGTAATACTGTCATAGTGAAAGAGAGTCAGATTGATTGGGTCAAATATTGACCAACACTTTTTTATCATTGCAAAACACATACAAAATCCAATAAAGCTTGTTCACAAGCGCGCACAAACATACACAGCTATCATGGCTACATGATTTGCTAATGACAATGTGTACATTTGAATATTTGATATGTCTTAATTTGAATGATTGTGATAGTATAGTTTCAATATTTTATGAAAACAATTAAATTCTACTTTTTAGTAATATTAATATATTAGTTCTTCTTTCTTTTTTATGTATAAACATATTGTTGTTGTATCTTGTGGTTGTAAGAATTAGCGACCATGATAATTTTGGTCTATTATTATCTAATGTATATATGAAGTGCAATTATTTTATTTTATTTTTTATTTATTTAATTTTGTCTACATTGTAGCAATAACACTTGGTTGAAACAATTAATATGTCAAAACTCAAGTATCTAAGATTCCAAATAATTCTTTTTAGGTGAAATGTTCATATTAGCACTTTCTATATAGGAACTGATTACCAGTCTTTCAACATGTATTATATTTTCACTCATATATATCACATTTTAGATCGCATGTTTAGTGCAAAAACATAATATTTGATACTAGCAACTTTCATTTTAATGTTTTTAAATATATTCCTTTATAATCAATTGATTTTAATTTGAATAAAAGCATCTATTCTTTTTTCTTTTTTCATTTGTGGGTGTGATGTAAGTAAGACCATCTTTTTTCGTACATATGCTCAATCATTAAATAATTAATCATGTTTGACAGCTTTCAATAATTTTGATAGCGAAGTTTATCTTCAAAAACATCAGTTTTTGGTAAACAGAATCTTAGGTTATAATTGTTTGCATTGTATTGTTTTTACATAATTATGTATCTCTTTTTTAAAATACCTTATTCCAAATTTATAACTTACTAACTTCTTAAAGATATTTTAGAAAGATTAGAAAAGAAAATTCATACAAGAGGATAGTGGATTTGCTAACCAATGAGCCCCTAAGGGACAAAACTTGTTTTTATGAGAAATGCAAGAATTCAAAATCACTTTAATTGATTCTCGCAAAGTGTCCTTCCTTCGAGCTTTAAAATCAAAACATAGTCGACTATGATATTTGATCGAGGTCGTTGACTTTATGAGAAATAACCTTAATAACCTACTTTAATTTATAATAGAGTAAATAAAGGATCGTATCCACGAATAGCTGTTGGTTAACAATATATGTAAATCCTATTTGATTAAACGAAAAACAGTAAATTCTTTTGTTGATAGAGATTGATTATAACTAATGCTTAAAACTAACCAAACTAAAGTGATTAAAACTAAGAAAACTTAAATTAAAGCAATGAATGAAATTGAGATTATAAACTAATGAATTAAAAACACAATCACTTCCGGTTTCAGGTATGACCACGATTAATAACTAATGTATTTGTTTTTCTTTAGATTGCGGCCGCTTAAGTTAGTACTATTTCAATTATTGATTTTAGGCACGGAATATGTGTATCCGCACAATTCGTCCAAGATGCACGCTCGTAGTTGAGTTCGGCACAATTGGTAGATATTATACCATCTTAATGATAAACGCAATTCGTTGCGTATGCAATTGCTTCACAAACCATCAAAGCAGACTCCTTGATTACTACTTAATTCAAACCAATAAATATGATGATATGAAACTACGGAGTATTACATTATTCTTTACTGTGTAGAAAATTAGTTGACAGAAAGAAACATTATCATTACTCCTCTTTACAATACTAGAGTATTTATATGTTTGGTTTGAGTTTTCATGTATCATGTAAACAAGATTTTTTTGTTTATTAATTAAAAGAGATATGTGTTGATTGTATAGTTAGAGGGATGTGATTTTTACGCCACCTATAAATAAAGTCAAGCCTATTGAACGGTGGCGGAGGTCTAAAAGTCACAAGAGAATACTGTGAAAAGGGTGCCAGACCACAACACACGGTTGTCCTGTTTTTTTGGCAGTGTGAGTAGCTGTAACTCAGCAATTCAATTATACTCATATCGAACATGGCAATGAATGTATGTGTGCTCTCTCGGCCTTACTTACTGATGACTGATTTACATTCTTAGCTGATGATATTGAGTGATTATTTGAGGACGATGGGTGGCCAACCTTGCTTGCGCTTGGGCTGTTTGGCTGTGATGTGTACACCATCAAAGTTTGCTTTTTCTGCTTCACCCTTAATCTATCAGACAGGTCAAAATTGTTGTTTGAAATTGAGGGGCATAATGCTTTAAAACTGAATTTTGATGGTGTAAGTGGTGTATATGTCACTTCTGATAGTAAAAACCGCTTATAATTAAATGTGTATCACACTATCAGACGATCATGTATTAATCCATCGACAACAAGTTTGCTACAAGTTTCTAATAAGCAAGCTTCATAGAAAATTTTGTGTATATATTAACGCAACAGTTAAACCATTTCCAACATGATTTTGATGAAGCTCAACACATAAGTTTACGTATGGTTTCATTCTAAATTAGCTTGATACTAAACAAATACTTGATCAAACTTATATCTAATCATAGCCACTGAAGGTAACCAAGTGTTGAAAAGATTACGAC
This sequence comes from Artemisia annua, assembly GCA_014162995.1. Classification (NCBI taxonomy): domain Eukaryota; kingdom Viridiplantae; phylum Streptophyta; class Magnoliopsida; order Asterales; family Asteraceae; genus Artemisia; species Artemisia annua. The sequence goes on from LBNU01012325.1 coordinate 20,308, forward strand.
TATCGTCACTGTTAGAGGTTCCAAATCTGAATCTTACTTGGTGCAAAAAACTATGAAGCAGCCACGCCAACCTTCTTGCAAAGCGTTATTCGGTTTAAGTATGTGTAGTGGTAAGTTCGAGCCCCATGAATTAGTCGGTAAAAGTCGAAAACTATAGTTAGAAAAAAAAACTTTTATGTGACGATTCAGATCTTTTTTTGTCAATCTAGGATTGGTCCCAACAAATAATCCTCCCTCAAGCCTAAGCCCAAAGTATTTATGGTTGGGCCGTTGGGCCTTCCCCTTTACTCAATTAAGCAAGAAAGTACGGAAGTAATATGTCAGTTATCACTACATATAATTGAAAGCAAGGTGATATGCTCATTATAAGTGAAGTATACACGACAAATATGCATATATATGTGTTGTACTATATATTTGCATTACAAATTTGATTTTGTGGTATCCACGTGAGTTTTGGATTTATGTAATAACTCTATACACTTGTAGTCTCTTTAGAAACTTTTCAATGAGTATGTTTCAGTTTGCACAGCTTGACATGGCATGACCAAAGTCTTAATACAAAAACTTGCATACATCAAAAGTCATACTCCGTAGTTTTTTAAATTAGGATACAACATAGATAAAAACATGTATAAATGCATCTATTAGTTAGTGAATATCCACTCTTGCTCAAAAAAATTAATGAATATCCACTAACCTAAACTTTCAATGAATTTCAGCTGCGCATAGCCGCATACTATTGGTACATCCGCATGTTTCTTCATGACTATGGGAGTGGTAACATCATATGGGTGTTAACACCATGCCACATCAGCGCCACATCATCTCAGCACCAAATAACATAACACCAAAAAACATCAGGAAATCATAACACCAAATAACACCACTTTTTACAAATTTACAAATTTCACCCTCAACAATTTCATTAATTAAACATTCAAACACTTCTTTTGTAAAATTAAACATTAAGATACGAAATGAAATTCTTAAAAAAAAAAACAAAAAAAAAAAANGTGTGATTTGAATGGAAAAAGGAATTTTTGAATTATTAAGTCTAAAACATAAACTAAAAACAACCCAATAGTACCATAACACAAAAAATTAAAATGCCCTACTCTCTTTAACACGCACACGCAGCCAGCCATAGTGTGATAACAAAAAAAAAATAAAAATAAAAAAAAAAATAACAAAAAAATCATCTTCTCCAAAAAAAAACCTGCACACACACTTAAACACATACACTGAAAAAAACACAATATACCCATACACACACTCGCTTAAATATTGAGGGGTTGTTTGTAAATTGTTTTTTGTCCCTGCTACGTTACAACGCACGTTACAACACCACAGCAACGCAAAGGGTGGAGGAATGGTGGTAACGCAAAAACGGCGTTAATATTGTGACACATAGGACGAATTTGTTGCCAGCTAGACAATAACGCTGGGGAGGCGTTATCACTCCCTCTACTCTTATATATAGACCCAAGTACAAGGGAAGTCACTTGAAAGGAAGCGGTGGAAGCAAGTGAGTTTAGCTTTAGTGAGGTGACACCAATACCATAAAGCTTAATTTAATTATGTTTGACTTTAAGATGGAAATGAGGTGAAAGCTAGTCAAGATTCAAGATAAATTCAGTGAACTCAAAACGTCCATTCATGCATAATTAGTGCTTCATCCGCAATTTTTTTCGAAAGGCGGTTGCATTAAGAGAGAAAAAAAAAAAAAAAAAAAAAAAAAAAAAAAACTAGCAAGGATCTAGATAAGGTCACAAGGGGTGGATAGAGTGTTACAAAGGTGATTAAACCATTTTATCTAATTAAAAGATGAAAGTTTAATCTCGTTTAGGATAAGCTCTTTGCTTGGCCTTTCTAAGGAAAAAACTGTTGGAATATTAGAATATTATCACACATAATATAAACACATATAAATCACAAGTACGCAGGATATAGATCAAATAGTGTACATAAATTAACCTAATTGAACGTACAAGTAAAACACAAAATTACAAAGGTGATCGATCCACAAAACCACCAAAAACCCAATGAGGATTTCTCTACGATTTCACTCACACATTTTGATAGCGATTCAATACGAAATGCTAGTTCTTGGATCACGAAAACAAGGTTAATTAACACTTTTGTTACGCTCAAGATCAAACGCATAAACCTTATGGCCGCCTTCAAGACAGGACATGGAAGTAATATTGATCTTAAACGCATAAACCTTATGGAGACTTTCCATGTACTTATATTGATCTTAAACGGTAAAGCTTTATTCCATCTAGAAGGATGGCCGACTTCAAGACAGGACATGGAAGTAAATCAGTAATATAAGAACACATTCCTTTGTTACCAGCTTGTCAGTTTTATTATCATAAGTTTAAGGATCCAACGTATGAAGTTGATCCGGTGGGGTTCACGGTTCCTGAAGTGGACCATGTTTGGAGGATTATACTAATGGTTGGGTTGCTTCCAGCGATTACGACGTATTATTCGAGAATGAAAATGCATGAAACGGAGCATACACAACTTTAGTGGCTAAAGACCCTAAAAAAGCGCCTAGTGAAGTCAAAAGTACTGTTGCAAATGGAGATTAAACCCAAGCAAGTTGTGAAGAATTCGGGTAATACTTTTGGGGTTTTTAGTTAAGATATTATGAGACGACATGGGTGGCATTTACTTGGAACAACAAGTACTTGGTTCTCACTTGATATTGCGTATTATAGTCAAAATTTGTATCATAAGGACATCTTTAGTGCTAATGTGCTATCAGGTGGATTCCAGCAGCGAAAAAGATAAGTGATATTCACGAGGTTTACGGAATTGCAAGAACCAAACTTTAATTGCATTTTGCAGCATAGTTCCCGAATTTTGGTTTTACAGTTTTTTTGATGACGTTTCAAACTTCTGCTACTCAGGTTTTCAGTGATGACTATATTTATGTTTGTGCCAGCGTTCCCTTACAACCATTGAACTGACCACGAAAACAGAGCAGTGTTTGTGGTAATGTACTCATTAACAAACTTTTTTGCTACCTTTAGACCAAACACCACAACATTTGTGGTCCCACTCCCAGCTGAGATCTTTCCAGCCAGGCTTCAATCCACTTTTCATGCTATTTCTGCTGCATCAGGTAAACCGGAAGCAATTGTGGGTGCGTTTCGGTTTCCATATTTGGCTCAAAATAAAGATCCAGCTAACGTGATGATGGGTATCCTGCTGACATGGTGTCAAGAATGCGTTGTTCGTGTTAGGTGTGGTCAATTTTCTTGGAGCTTTGTGTCCCAATCAAAAGGGGAGTCGCTTAGAGCAATGTTGGGTGAGAATGAGGAGAAAGAGGTGGAGAAGCCTCACATACAAATCGCAATTTTAATCAAGCTCAATTATTCCTTACGTTGTTACATTGTTATTCTGTTGGATCAAGATAGTAGGGTCATAATCTTTGCTACTAGTTTATTTTCTGAAACCTACTAGCTTGTTAGGATTGCTTCTTCTTAATTCTTCTCTTCTTCCTTTTTTTTTTTTTTTTTTTTTTTTTTTTTGGTATAGACTGTTTTGAGAATTATGCTGGTTGGTTAACATTTAGATATGTTTCATAACCTGGTTTAATATATATGCTTTAGCTAGATATATGAAGGCTAATTACTTTATTTTTTGTAGGTGGATTTCATTTTTTATTTTTTTTAAATTCAGTTTCTTTAATACTTCATATTTTTTAAATGACAAATCTCAACCTATATATAGAACAAGTGTGATTGCTATTTTTAGATGCAAAAACTCTCCCAAAATTCTAAAAGAATGACACGTGGAAACATCACTACTTTTAGTAAGATTTTGAAAATTTTTTTCAACAAATTCGGGAGAAACACAAGGAGGTAAATTAGGGAGGTTAATTAAGAGTGAAAATCCCTAGAAATAAGGAAAATATATGTGGAAATGATATGTGTGCAAATAATTCAAGCAAACAGGATATTCCTTTTTCGAAATTTCATGTATTGTGATAACACAAATGTGTCAATTAAATATGTATATTGAGATTTTTGTTGCATTTATATGTAAACACAACATTACATATGTGGATTTTTTTATTTCTTTTTTTTTCGTTTATTATTCTTTTAAAAAATTTAAAAAGCATCAATATCTGTGTAACTTATCATTTGTAAAATGTTATCATTTACCTCGAAAGTTAGCATATGTTGTTTGATTTTTTTTCGTTAATCTTGCACCATTTTATGGGATGTCGAAATTTATTCAAAGTATAAGGAATGTCAAATTTTGAAAAATCAAGCTATCCCTATAAAAATGCACAATCCAGCAAACATTCCATGGATAAGTGTTCATCTCCTAAGCATCCATATTCAAATTATAGACTGTTTCGTATCAAAATCATTTTCAAATGAAATATGATCCTATAATACAGAAAATTATGCCATTTTGAATATGAGAAACCCTAATTTTTGCATCCTATAAATACCGCTGCAATGTAAATCATCAACCACGCTTTTCCTATCATTAGTCAGTAATCAGTAATTTCAAGTATTCTATACTAAATTTATGCGTAAATAAATACGAATGTATGATATGTTCTATACCATTAATTTAAACGTTTGTATTTTTTATTATGATCAGGTTTCAAGATGAGCCAAGTGCCATACACTGAGTTGTGCGATGTCGACCCCATGCTTGACGACATTACTGTCGTTGCCAGATGCATCAGCATATGGCATTCTCATGCTAAAGGAAGACCTAATGATCCATGGAGTTTGGATGCTGTTTTTATGGATCCTCCGGTTTGAATATATGCATGTTTGTGTTTCTTATGTGAAGTGTTTTTGTTTTAATGAATATATGAATTACAATATGTTTTTAATAATCATTTCAGGGTAACAGAATCCAAGCTACTATAAAAAGGGACTCTATGACTAAGTTTGCAGGATTGCTGGAAGAAGGTGCTTGCTATCGTATACGTAACTTTGGGGTCGGCGAGAACAGTGGAAAGTATCCCCTTCTCCCCCACAAGTATAAGATTAACTTCTTCAAGAATACCTCTCTTACTAGCTAGGATGAACAGATTTGACACTAACCACAATGGTTTTAAGTTCGAACCATTCCTTAGGTTCTCCACAAGAAGATGGTCTGAACAAGAAGCTGTTGGTATGCATTATTATTTTTTTAATCGCATATATTTATTTAGCAAATTCTAATAATATTATTCATTTGCATAACCACTGATTTTGTTGTCTTTTATTTCTATTTTACAGACATTATTGGAACTATAGTATCTATTGGTGATCCTATACCGTTTGGTGACAACCGATGTTTTCTGATTTAGATAAGGAGTGATCCTTATCTAAATATATAAATCATCTTCGTCGTGTTTCGTTTATCGTTGTTAGGATTTTGTTTGAATAATTGTTGGGTTTATCCCGTTTGTCGTGTTTCCTTTTGTGTTATTTGAATTTTCGTTTTTGACATGTTCAAAAACAATACATGTTATGTTTATTCCGATAGAAGATGGCTTATGAATGAAACTATGTTTTCAATTTTAATTGTTGTGTTACATGTGTTTCGTTTATTATTTTATTATAATAGCTTAATACTTAAGTATGTTAGTTTTATTGTAGATATATTAATTTTTATTATATTATACAACGTCCTGTCTTTTCTCATGGTCAGTTATATGTTGCTCTTTCGAGAGTTAAGAGCAAGGGAGGTCTTAAAGTACTTTGTTGTGATAGAGATGGCAACTACACTGATGAAACTCCTAATGTGATCTACAAAGAAGTGCTGCATCGTCTTTAAACCATTTAATTGTTTTTATTTTCTATGTATTTTGATGTATTTTTATTTATTATTATTGTATTACAATTAATATTTTTTATCTTATGAAATTTTTTTTAATGTATATTTTATTCTTGTGGTATATTGATATTTTATTTTAGCATTTAATATATTAATTGTCTAAAATAAACTGATAAAACTAGCCCGCCCAACGGGCGGGTCTTGAAGCTAGTACTCATATATATATACTAATTTAAGTTGTGAGCTCCACTAAAAATTAAGATAAGAAGCTCGAATCATGGAGTGACATGTGTCGCTTTTTAACTAAAAATTCACTTTTATTTTCAAATTGAAATATCTTTTTATCTATTTATTTTTTTTATGATCTAATTTCACCATATTTTCTAGAATTTTGTGCTCTTTAATTCAACATCCATTTTCATATGTTTTTGTGGAAAACTAGAAGGGGGGGTTGAATAGTTTTACGTCTTTTTAATTTATAAAACTTTGGTTATGAAAACTTCGATTCCAATTTTATGTGATCTCAACTTGCAATTATTAACAACAAAGTATACTAATATAATATGAAACATGCAAGTAAATAAGTAAGGAAATAAAGGTAGAAAGATAGCACCGTGAGACAAGGGATTTATAGTGGTTCGGCTACGAATCTCTTCTTCGTCCTACTCCACTCCCCGAGCACCTAACTCGGGAGTTTTCTTCACTATGTCAACAAGCTCCCATATGGCGGAGAAAACCTTACACAACTTTTGCTTACACCAATTTACGACACTAAGCTAAATGTCGGGTTCTAATTCTAGCTAGAACTAATCTCACACCACTACATAACTTAGCACGACCTCTACACAACTTATACACTCCACAACTTCTTCACTACTTCACACCACTTCACTATTTCACTACTTCTTCTTCTTTACAAAACTTCTATTCACAACTAACACACCTAGATCTATCTAATTACAAGCACACCACACCTTCACAAATGATATACACAGTCTACACTACTAATCTACTATACTTCTTAAACTTGATGTTGAAGGAGTATTCTTCTCTTGCACTTTGGATGAGGATGGATGAGGAGGGATTGAATCACTTGAAACAAGGATTAATAATATTATGATCAAAGGGTTTTGAAAGATGTTTAGAAAGGATTGGATCTGAAAATTTTAGTGCAAANGTTGAGACAATGGATGACAATCTGCGCAAATCTGGTGAGTCAAATATCAAGTTCTTTATTATACAGCACTTACTAAAAATTTATATGAACTCGAAAATTTGATGGTGTTGAATACGTATCTCTGCTTTATTGAATAACTTTGACATACATCAGTCTCTTTGGTTATATAGCTGTTGCTCGTGTTATTTATCTGTGTCCTAGAACTAGAACACCTGAAAGTTAAACCTTTGTAATTTCCACTTGACAACTATTAGAGACTCTAGTAATGTTCTTTTTTCTGTGTATACTCTATATAGGTACATCATAACAAGATAGAGGAGGGGTGGTATCAGCGATTCTGGAAACAACAAAATCTCAGGCCAAGAATCTTGAGAGCTTACACGAGGATCATGCTAGACAATCTGCTTCAACACAGATAAAATGGTATTTTTTTTCTCTTACTTACATCTTTGGACATTTAAGTATGAGTACATAGGTAAGTTACGTTTAATGGGGTAGCTCTTTGGTTTTGCTACAACAGGTATGAAACTAAGAATATGACACATTGACACCTAAGTAAACAACAATAATAGGATTTTTAACCCGGTAAATATCAGCTACAATATTACCATAGTTACTCTATATGTGTTTTCTTTTCAAAATTGATATATTTGTTAGGATTGAAGGTACTGGTTTGAAACTGACTCGTGAATGTCATGATTGAAAGATTGAAATCCAGAATTAGCGGGTTTGGTTAAACACATTTTGCTTCTTTATTGAACAGGAGAAGATGACCTGTCTTAGATCATGTTTTACATATATTGTCTGAACATCTTGATCTATGCTTTGGTTAATATATGGTTTATTAACTTCTTGAATGTTATATAATGCAGATATCAAATGTTTGGCATGTTTCTATTGGTTCAGTTATGTAATATCGCTGCTGAAGGATTGCGGCGTAGCAACTTAGCATCCATCATAGTTTCAGTGCAACATACATCATTAAGGGTCCACCAAGAATCAGGAGGTTTCAAGACAGATGGGTTGATATAGTTACAGATGTTAGTTTATAAGTTAGTACTGTTGGTTCATATAGTTAGTACTGCTTATATACATTCCATTTTTATTGTATTTGAATTTGTTTTGATATATATTTGAATTTGTTTTGATATATATTGATTTTTTAAATGTGACTAAAAGATGCATACAGTCACACTTATTAACACGTTTGGTTACTGTTTTCTTAATTCATTGTGTGACTAAATATAACAAAAGGCCATACACAAAAAATCATGTAGCAATTGAATGATCAATAGTCACACAAAATATAAATTTCTTTACTTTAAACAACATATGGTCACACTTATTAACATTTTTGGCCACTTTATGCTTAATTGTATGTGACTAAATACCCAAAACAAATATGTTTTGTGTGACTAAATATTACAAAAGGCCACATAAACAAAAAATTAATGTGGCCATTGGATAAACAATAGTCACACAAAATAAACATTTCTTCACTTTAAACAACATATTGTCACACTTATTAACATTTTTGGCCACATTTTTTTTAAAATTGTATGTGACTAACTCAAAAAAAACAATACTTGTTGTGTGACTAAATCATCACAAACGTCACATTTATTATATACTCATGTGACCACAGGACGGGAAATAGTCACACATAATACATATTTACTTGAATAAATCATCTCAAGTGTCACATATATTATATATTTATGTGGCCAAAGGACGAACAATAGTTACTCTCAAAAAACATTTGTGTGACTATAAAGTGTTTACTGTCACTCATAATGACTAATACAACAAAACTGGTTCCTAATTTGTCACACATATTCGGGGTTTTGGTCACTCTTTTTCGATGGAAAAGGCTACGAACTCAAAAATGTGACCATATGCCACCTACGGTGGCGGGACCTTTAGTGACACACAACAAAAAAAAAACGTGTGTGACTATATGCATATCGTCACACATTTTTGGCGTGACCGATACAACTTTTGTACCAGTGAGACAACCGCATGATGAAAGGAAAGCATACCAAAGAAATAAAGATGACAAAAATGGCAAGAGTGAAAGGAAGTACTTCAAATGTGGTGATCAAAATCATCTCATCGGAAAATGTCCAATGATGTCAAGAGATCAAAATCAAAAGGCGCTCGTTGGAGGAGCCTGGAGTGATAGCGATGACGATGAGAAAGAAACCACAAAAGAGGAAAAGTGTCTTATGGCTAAGACATCAAGCGAGGTACGTTCCGAAACCGAATACTTTAGTGATGAAAATCTATCATTAGACGAAAAAGATTTAGATAGTGAGTATAATAGACTATGCGAACTAGGACAAAAAGTAACTATTAAAAATAAATCACTAAAACGCATAAACAACCAATTAGAAAATGGAAATCTTCTATATCCACTATTAGCACACTCATGGTGATGAAGTGAAATGAGTTAAGTGGATTAATCGTTAATATAGAAGTAGGATTAGATCCCTAGCGTAAGAAAACTATGGATGAAACAAGTTCTCGTAGACTATGACATTAAGTTAGATAAGTGTGCAACAACAAAGGAGTTATAGATTTTAGAATATACCCCATTTAACACTTTCACATCAAATATGTAGAATTATGTCATCACTCACTTATGATCATAGGTTATGTAGAAAAGGATAGCATGTGACAATAGGCTTAACCAATCCTCTTGAGCATGAGTTCTTTAATAAACATCTTTTAAAATCCATGATTAATGATATTTGTTGTCAAAAATCTAATATCTCTAAAAATATGCAAAAACCTCACATTTTGGAAAATAGTTTTTCAAATGCCTATCCCACTTTTCAATAACATGTTTCACTATCCACAACTTTGTTTTGATCAAAACCAAATATTGGGAAAATTTTCTTTACCTTTCCTTAACACACTTTGAAGTAAAACCCAATCTATTTTATTCAAATCTACGTACAAACCTATTTCCAAACATATGAAAACTAATTTTCTAGGAAACACATGAAAACTAATTTTCTTGCATTGTTGAATAATGCTAAAAACGTTTCTTTAATTCATGCATGACGATCTCATATTTGTCATCTATACTTATGTACATGACACTTATAAGAAAATCAAAACAAATCAAGAGGACCATGGTTTGTCTATTTAGATTTTGTTTGTAACAAGTCTAGAAGTCTATGCTATCTTAAGTTCCCATTTATTGCACATAGACACACATTTGGATCCATTAAATAGTTCATTAATCTTACCACCTACATATAATTAAGAATATACTTGGTGTAGTTTATTGTTTCCTAGTCCATATATATTACTTGTTTGATGAGTATGTTTGCATGCTAGATGAAATTACTTGATTGCTTAATCTCTTTAATTGACATGTTTTGCATAAATATCTATTACATCATAATTGCCTCAAAGAGTTGGACTTGCTTGAAACAAAACCTGAAAACATAACCCTTTCTACAAATTTCTGCTAAAAACCCATTTCTGGTAATTTGGGAACCACCAGATGGGCGGCCCCCTTAAATCATAAGTCGGCCCCCTTAATATTTAAGGGGACCGACCCCTATTTAAGGGGACCGACCATCTGATGGTCGGGATTTCAGAAACTTTTCATTTTTAGCCCATTTCATCCTATACTTCCCAAAATTCACAAACACATTTTATTCCAATCCATCCAACAAATTTTATCCATCCTTAATCCCACCAATCCTACACTATAAACACGCCCATTCCTCACAATCTCCACTCATCTCATCATGTCCTCTCCTATCAAACCAAAACCAAAAACCTCAAGGTTAACTTAGATGACCGAGAAACCCNGTACTATTACAATAAAACAAAACTACTTAATGAATTGAATACATGCAGGACCTTCTTACAGCTCTAGTATCTTCGTTTAGGGTGTGTCTTGTGTTGCTTGTTCGTCTGAATTCGGCTCCTTAGGGTTATGTTGCACACAAAATTCGTCTAGGTCTTGGGGTATTTATAGTCTCTGTCTGAGGGCTCGATGCGGCGCATTGAGTAAGTAGATGCGGCGCATTGACTTAACTTCGCGTGGGGTCCAAGATTATTATATTCTGGAATATTTGTACACCATCTTCAAATGCGGCGTAACTTAATTCTTGCATGCGGTACATGTCCTTCAGTGGTCTTGGATTGTATCTGGTGAAGTTTTGATATGATACGCCGTATGTCAAATGTATAATGCGGCGTATCTGGAGTAGAAAAAGCTTGATCTTCTTCGTTGACCAAAGTTTCATATGCGGCGCATGACAGATTTACATGCGGCGCATTCTTCAAAGTTAGGCAATGGTCTTCGAATTCATCTAAGTATGATATTGTGGCGTATCTGTTGAGAGAGATACGGCGCATCTTCTGGATTTCAGTAGATGTAGGATTTAAACACACACCTTGTGTTAGAGTGATACTTTGAGTTATATTATTAAGCACGCGGAATATACTTAACAATACTTAGAATACGAATTGTATGATGTAGTGTAAGTGAGAACAGTTGTATATAAGTTTAACACAAAGCTTCAATATTATTGATAATAATACGAGTGATCTTGCTTATCACTAGGGTTACACCTTGAAGCTTTCTAGGGATAATTCGTCTTTTTACAAATGACAACTAATATTCGTATATAAAACTCTAAACCTAGGACCTCCTTTTATAGTCACAAGGAGTCCTTTACAAGATAAGTATATTCTAACAGATTAAGATATACACCAAATCTTTTCTATATTTATCTTCTCATTTCTGTCATTATCACATAGGCAGTACAAGCAGTGGTAATGATGTTTCCACTGCTAGTGTATTCTTCCAGCAGTGGGAATGATGTTTCCACTGCTAGTGTATTCTTCCAGCAGTGGGAACTATAACACTAGCAGTTTGTAATGATAGTTTAATTCCCAACAATCCTCCCCTAAACTTGTGATTCCTCTGCAAATCCACAAGTTTCTTGAATTAAACTTCCTCCTTGATGTTGGGGGGGGGGGGGATTCTTCCAAACACTTATCTTTTCAATCATGTAGTTCTCATCTTTCAAACTGATGAACTCTTCTGTATGCATTATAGTACAACCTTTCTATTTCTTCATTAGCTTTTCCTTTCAACTGAGCAACTGTCCATCCTTCATTGGTGGTTCTTTCTTCTTCTGCTTCAATCATGATACCTTTACCTTTGCCTTGAATTGCTACCATCAGTAGAAACTTGTGCATCAGTATAGCTTTCATATCTGCATCATATTGAGTTTCTTTGACCTGAGAGCAATCCTCCCCTGAACCTTATCATCATTTTTCCTCCCCTGTTTGGGACAATCACCACCAAAATCATCACAATCAGATAAAATGGTACAAAGTTCCATCAATTCCTTTTGTATCATACTGCCTTCAGCACTTCCAGATGTATTACCTTCTGAGAGAGGTGCATCTTTAGGCAAAGATTCAGTTTCTTACCTAGTTAAACTAGATAGTACTTCTGAACCACCCATATGTTCCATTTGGCTTGGGATTCCACCACCTTTATCCAATCCAAAAGGATGAGACACATTAGGTGTTGCCATAATAGAGGTCTTATTGATGTTATCTCTGTCTTGTGAAGTTTTAAAAACTAACAGTAGTGATAGCCCTTTACCATACAATTAGCTAAGCAGAATAAATAACATTATTATTATTGCTACAAGGTTTCTGTTAGGTCACCATATTGATAACATAAACAACCATGAAATCTAAACAAAGAAGAAGAAGATAAAGAAGAGAATGGAAGGAACTCAAATGATAGTAATATAATTGATAATTCGTGATCTTAGGATATGCAATAATCAATATTAGTCTACTCAAACAAGTTTCTTCTCTCGAAAGGCAGTCTACTGATAATTTTTCAAATCTTCACCTGATATGCTTTTGATTTGAATTCAGTTAATGCATCACCTTATATTGTGCTTCCTTTTTTTTTTTTTTGGCAGATAATTCTATTACGCATGTCAATCTTCCTGATTTTGGTCAGCATGCTCTGTTTTGGCCATAAGACAGTGTTAGAAACATTAAAGAAAGCGCTATGAAAGCTACAGTTCTTCATAATGTTCAAGGTAAAGTGTTGTTTTTTACTTCACTAAATGGGTTATGACATTGTATAAATGGTTTAGGATTGCTATGTTACTGAATTGCTGATACATTTTTGGACAAAATTGTCAATCAGTTCACCAACTTAAGTTTTTTTTTGGTTGAACAGCAACCCCACCGAGAACTAAAAGTGATTGCAGTTTATGCATGCAAAAGACTAACTTATGCGCACATTGTGATATAATATGTAACTATTTTGTTCTCTCTTGAAATATTTTGATGTAACTATTTTGATTGGAGTAACATGCTAGAGTATTTTGATAGTGGTTATATCGTTCGGATATAATAATGTGAAAAAAATAGAGTTAGAAAAGAGCGCTCTGTCTCTCTTTTGAAAAAAAAAAGGCTGTATAATTATTTTATAGTGAATCGGTGTTAAAGGCTCTTTTTCTGGGTGCCAGATTGGGTCAATTTATATTGTTATGATATAGCAGGGTCGAATAAATACTCAGAAATGGCTATTACGAATGAGAGGTGGTGTTGTAACTGGTGGGAGAGGCTTTGCTGCACGTCATTTAGTTGAAATGCTTATCCGCTATGAAATCTATTCGGTTCAGATTGCTGATTCGGGTCCTGAGATCAAGCTTGAACCCCATGAAGAGAAGGGAAGCCTTGGTCAAGCTTTATGACTGGGCCGTGCTTAATATGTATTTATGATTCTCCGTGATACATCTCAAGTAGATAAAGGTAACGCAATTAGAATTATATTTCAGCTTTATTTTTGTTTGCTACAATTATACCATTTGTTTGGTCCGCCTTTAGTTTTATCCTTGCTAAATACATCAGCATTTTGCAAGATTATATTATGGCCTTATGGCCAAATTCTCTATTGTAAAACCCAATGTTGCATTTTATATTTGTATGTCAAACTCGCAATGCTCCTGACATAAATAGAAACAGCCAATTCTTTTGTACGGTTTAACTAAAATATGCTTATGAAAACCATTTTATTGTCAACAATAATAGCATTTTCTTAAATACGACTGCCAACCTTTTTTTAAGTTTTGTTACGTTTCTTATTACCCGTGGGATCTGTATGAGATTATACTTATGCCGATTCAACTCATGTACATTTTGCCATTTGATTTTGAATAATATCAAAATTGGTTTAGAATTGGTTGTATGACAGTTAGGTACTTTAGTTGCAATTGTATATCAATGACAATATTTGGTGCTCTTGAAAAAGATGGTACTTTATCTGTGAGCATGTAATCTCGATACATTGCTTACATGTTGAAGACACCGAAACCTCAAGGACCAGAGTTGCACGAAGTAAAGTTTATAACCGTTTTGGCGGTTAATTTAGTTAGTTAGTTATTAGTTAGTTTGTGTTGGTTAGAAACGAAAGGGTGTGTTTGTTTGCTTGTGACTGTTCGAACAAAACCCAACCAACACAAACCTTAGTGAAACATTGCGATGGTTCAATGGTATCCATTCGCGTAGTATATATACTCGACATTCTGTATTTGTAATCTAGTTGGAAAGATTTATAAAAGAAGTTATCTAGTTTGTTTACACTTTTGCAATTTCGTATTTCGATCTATCAAACCTTTGGGACCAACATTATCTACTATGCATATTAAATGGGTTATTTTTGAAAATCAGTAGGTACGTTTTATATTCGAGTTGTAAGTTGTAGATGTGAGATGTGTTAGTATATGTGGTGTTTCTTGCTCAACATAAAATAGTATATTCGGTGGTTAAAGTACACTCAAATTTGACTGTAATTTTCATTGTTAGGTGCTATGGGATAATCAATTGTGTAGCATGTTTCTATTAAAAAATGCAGCATAGGTTTTGTACCTACACAATAAAGACCCAACTAAGGTTTCTAGTTTTATTTATTTATTTATTTTATTTTTTTATTTTTGTGAGTTTGCCTGTTCTTGGAATTGCTTATTGGAACTCATATTATTCTATATAGGGACCAACGGGGCGTTTGGAAAAGCCATATACAAGAGAGGTGCCGCATGTATCAGGCTGCAACAAGGTAAAGATGTCCTTACATTATGACATCAGAAGCTTTTTTGCAGGGACGTGTAGCTTTTTAAAGTGTAGTTACAATGGGTCATTTAAAGTAGTACTAAGAGCCACAAGAAGCACCTGAAGAAGGTAATAGCCACATGTATGGGCCTGCAGCAAGGTAACGATGTCCTACATACGACATCAGAAGCTTTCTAGCATAAAGATGTGTAGCATATTAAAGTGTAGTTTCAATGGGACGTTCAAAGTAGTCATTAAGAGACCCACGAAGCGACTGATGAGATGATGATACAGTGCAGGGAAGATGTGAAGGTAAACGTGGGTTTTTTTCAGTTGTGTTAAATGGATCATGTGTTGACACTGGAACAAAGATGAAGAATCCTATATAATATGTAATATCAGTTGCTTAAATCACAGAGGAATCTGTGAAGTTAAGGAAGTAAAATAGTATGCACATCAATATCATGTGATGTAAAAAGAAATGTACTCCAAAGTCCAAACAACATAAGGTATAAAGTTTCAGTTTTACTTGAAAGACTCATAGGTTGGATCGATGAATTCTTTTTATTATAAAATCGAGATAGTGTGGTGGTGAACTGAATTTGCATGTTTACGAAACAGCAGGTGTGAACTTTCTCTAATCAAGATTAGATGTCCAATTGCACTACGAAAATGTTATCTTATATTTCCATTTATATAGCATTCTATCATAGGCAGGATATGATTCACATTGGTTTTTAGTCATTTTTGGGTTTCAGATTGCAAAGCTGCAGAATGTCACGAAAGAATTAAATAAATTGAGACTATCACAATGTTTGAGCTCAACTGGGCTCGGTACCAGGTATCGTGACTTCTTCCTTTTGGCCTGAAACTTAATTTGGGTTCTCATGAATCATTTCAGTAAGCTTAGACATTTTTGGGTTTCAGGTTGCAAAGTACATACGGTCAAATAATGAAATTACTCGAACAATTCTAGCTATCATTTAAATCATGTTTTGGTCTAATTAGACTACCTTCAACATTTTAGCTCAAACAGGAAGGTGTCTGCTAACGGGTACAAGGATTGGCTGGGTAAAATTTTGGTAACAAGGCAAACAAATAAATTTAAGAACTGTTTCGGGTCAGCTCAACCCAATATTACCCAAAATGACATGTTTCGACCTCAACCACGAACCCATTACCGAACTTACCCATTTTGACACTTCTAGATTAAGGATACTTCAACGGAAAAAGATTATGAGTGACTTAACCTTTTGAATGTAGTGACTCAATACCGTTTGCTGTGAATTCCCATAGTTATCACGCAACTGTATTTTTTTTTTTTTTTTTTGGTTGTGCATAGTGTGGTTTCATATCTTATATACTTGTGCTCTTTAACTTACAACTTGACAGGGAGACTTCTTGCTTGGACAGGTGATTATAGTGGAGCTACAGATATATTTGGGAAAGTATTAAAACTATTATATAAGAGATGATACAAAGCGTGAAAATCCTAATGCGTCAACTTAGTTCTGTTTTATGTGACTCTTATGGAACATGTACTCTGAGACTCCACACTTCCTTGGGGAGGTAAATTCCACATGAATATGATCCTCAATCTCTACGCACGAATTACAGGGCTACCAAGACTGGAAGAGGTGCAAGTCTATAACATGCATATCGTGGTTTGTTCTTGTTGACAGCCTAATAATATTTGCAAGCAAGTTTACTTTAGTAGGGACTAACTTGTTCCATCTAAGTTGATCTCCTAGCCGGTCATTGAGTTTAGAATCGACCAACCTTCTCATGAATCTAACAGAAAAAATCCTTATACTTTCCAGACGCGAAGTTCAACTGTCATTGTTATAGGAGAGGTTGAAAACGTGTAATTTATCCTCCAAGTTACTGACTTCTGCACACTCTCTATCAAACGAGTGTCCCAAGGGAGCTTTGAAGCTGTTAGCTAACGGAACATTCCGGGTCAATGTAACACATGTTATGCTTAACAATTACGTAGTAATATGACTTGGGTGGTGTAAAGGATAAATTTGTAGGGCACATATAGTTTTAGGCCTCTCAATCTCTTACAGTCATAATACACACCTTATTCACACGCCAAATGTCAGTTTTGACTTTTGACGCAAGAAGCTTATATAACGTGGTTGAAGCTCTTTTGAACTAAAATTGTGCAACAATGAATACCTTAATTTTGGTGTCTTTAACCAGAATGACAAATTTTATGTATTGTGGTAAAGATGTGAATTGTAAAAAACTGCAAAACAAATTATGGCTTCGCCCGGGTTCGAACCGGAGACCTTCAGTGTGTTAGACTGACGTGATAACCAACTACACCACGAAACCATTTGTGCTGTGGTTACAAAATTAATATATATATATATATATATATGTAGACACGTGCAAGATCTGATGAGTATATTCTCGGTTAACTAAAATTATTAGTGAAATAACATAGTTCTTGTACTCAAAAGGCCAACATAGTAGTTGTCTACAAAACTCAAAATTTAAGCATTTCATTTCTCTGACTGGAAAGGGTTGCCGTGAGTCATTATAGTCTCTCGGGCTATGATTTAGTATGACATTGCTGGTTTCTGTTCTAAATTTTGTTGTTCATGTTTGTAAATCTGCAAGCTTGTTAAGATAAAGTGTTAGATGTTGTGTGATGATGTTTGGTCATAATAACTTCAAATCTTCATTATGGAACTCTTTAAATAATCTGAAAGAGTTCTATTAATCATGTTCGTTTGTTCATATATAAATACAAGTCTCAAGTCTCAATTATCGATTGATATTTCAGAATAACACAATATCTATACCACTTATTACCAACATGCCTTTGGCCTAGCGGTATCAAGATATAACTAAGCTGCCCCTCATCCAAGTGGTGATCGATCCATTAAATAAATAAATAAATAAAATAAAATAAAATAAAAAATCAATACAATTTAATATGAGCTTGAAGGGAGGAATAACCAATCTAAAAGCCCTTGGGAACCAATTCAACTTGAACGGCAATTTGTGGCTACATGGCCCCTAACCCAGAAGGCGTAGCGAGCCCACACAACCAGGTTGGGTCCAGCCCAGAAGGCAATGGCACCCTTCCCTTTAATCAGCTCATTTTTTCTTTCTAACAAGTAGCTTTTTGACGATACCTCATCCTGATGTGGTACTCTCTGGCAAGAATGCATGCATATTGGGTTAATCCCAATCAAATCAAGTCAACCCCAAAAGGTCAAACCGAAGCAAAAGTCAAACGCAGCAATAACTACCAAATGACAGTTAACAAAACAGTTACAAAACGAAGGGACATGTCTGTTGGATCGAACCAACACAACTCTTCAAATGGCACCCATTCGTTTCTTATATATAGATTAGAACATGTAACAATTTACANATTTTAAACATTTTATGACAACAAAAAAATCTTTTCTGTTTACAAGTTTATTGGTTTTTTGTAAAAAGGTTGACATGACATTATAGAAGAGTTGGTAAAAGCAATGGAAAGGGCTGGCCTTGATATGCGTGTTTCGGCTTTGGTTATTTTTCCGGCTTATTAATTTTATTTTCAGATATAATGAGTACTTCAACATAAAGAGTTTTTTTATGGTTGGAGCATAATCATGATATTTTTGGAATATTGGGATTGAAAACGCAGGTGAATGATATGGTTGGAACTTTAGTAGTTGCATGAATGATTATGAACACATACATATAGCTACTGAGTAATTTCACATTATATTTGTTCATCAAACCTATACTCGAGAGCCTATTTCCCCTATTGGCTGTGTTTCTTTGTACGTATTACTAGAGGATTGTAAAGCTATTCAAAGAATAAGCCATGGAAGGTAAGAAAAGGAATGTATCCAATAAGTGGCTATAGAAATGTGTTAAGAATGAGTAGATGAAATCATAGCTCGTGTGTGGTTCTCTCTGTGCGTCAGTGCTGGACTACCAGTTCTTCTATATGAGTCATAACCGACAAAAAACGACAACACTGATGAGACCACAATAATCAAAAGTTTTTCATTTTATTGTGTTCTAAGATATTCCAATCTTTCTAGTCGCCAAATAATCTTTTTACCGGCATCTAGAAAAGAGGCACCTATTTTTTGCAAAAAATCCGATCACTTTTTTATATACCGAAAACAGATACAAGACCCAAGGGTTCGAAAGGTACTCAATTTTTAAAAATACTTGGTACCGAATCGATTCAGAAACAAAAGAACCATATACCAAATTCGATTAACACAATAGTCATCAAAAGGGGCAAAACTATTGATTCATAACAAGGAACAAACACACCTGTTTCATGAAGAATAAAAAACCAAGCACCCTTGATTTATTTTGAATCACCACTTGATTCAAATCATACACGGCAGACGAATCCCACGAGGATCAACCGGCGTTCAAAACAAGAACACCACCCGTGCAGAAGAGAGGTTAACCAAAAGCCAAGAAAACTCGGCGGTCAACCCATAAGAAGAAAATAGCAGTTACCGGTCTCATCAAAAGAGACACCGATATCTCTTCAAAGAGATACAAAGAAAGAAAAGAGAGGCGCAATATAAGCGCTAGGGCATCACAGAACCAACAAAAGGGCATCGGGTATATTAACCCCCCCAGGTTCCAAATTTTACAAACACACCTTCAACTTTTATTTTATATAGTATATATTAACTTTTTAGTAGTATATATTGTATAGTTTTTTTTTTTTTTTTGATAAGTTACTTCATTTATATTTTAGTATCTTATCATAATCAGAATATAATAACCTAGTGTTTTACACTGCTTATTATAATTAGGAATAAATTTTAAGGAGTAATTAACCTTAGGTTTATTCATTTTTTGGATATATAATCTCCGAGGATAGTTTCAAAATTTTAAACTTATCCTATAAGGTTTTGATAGTCCTTTTAGACTCAAAACAACAAAGCGCGCTAGATTTTTTAACACACCCTGTGTTAGAATTTTAGGAGATTTTTTTGTCAATATCCTTAAGATATGACAAAAGAAGGTGAAGATAATGGAAAGAAGGAAGTTGGTATAACCAATACTACACTTCAATTCCAATGCCCGATATTAAAACCCGCGAATTACTCATTATGGGCAATTCGAATGCAAATCATTTTAGAGGCAAATGGGTTATGGGAAACAATAGAGCTGTTAGATACGACTAAATCCGATAAGAAAAAGGAGAAAACTGCTATTGCATACCTTTACCAAGCCTTACCCGAAGATCAATTGCTTCAAATAACATAGCACAAAACCCCTAAAGCCATATGGGATGCTTTGAAAACTAGACACAAAGGCGAAGAGAGAGTTCAACAAGCCAGACTACAAACACTCAAATCTGACTTTGAGTTGTTACATATGAAGGAAGATGAAACAATCGACACCTTTACAGGAAAACTCACAACTCTTGTAAACAAAGCCGCTAGTCTAGGACACACAATAGAAGATCAAACTTTAGTAAGGAATTACTAAATGCTGTACCTGATAGGTATCTGCAAATAGTTGCATCTATAGAACAATATTCCGACCTAAGCACTATGACAATGCAAGAAGCAATAGGAAGACTTAAGACCTATGAAGAAAGGATTAAGTTTAAGAAAGGGAAGCAAGAGAACAATCAAGAAAAATTGATGTTCACACGACATGAAGGTAGAGGAAAGCATTTTAAAGGACGTGGTAGTGGAAAACATAAATTTTCACAAGATAGAAACCACGATATTAAAGGAGAAAGAAAAGAAGGAGAAACATCTCAAAACAACTTCAAAAGATCAAATTATGATCTTAGCAAAGTAACATGTTACAAATTCAATAAGAAGGGACATCTTGCAAATAAGTGTTATGCTAAGATAAACACTAATGTGAAATCTAATCTTGTCGAGGAGGACTTAGAACCAACCTTATTAATGGCAATATTAGAAGACCCACATGTAACAGAAGTTGAAGATCAAAATGTCTCACTACAAGAACAAGATGTAGAGGATAAAGAGACAATTTTTGATAGCTTATGGTATTTAGACAATGGAGCTAGTAACCATATGACTGGAGTGAGAGAACACTTCAAGGAACTAGATGAGAAAGTTAGTGGAAAAGTGAGATTCGGAGATAGATCACATATAAAGATCAAAGGAAAAGGTTCAATCTTAATAGGATGTGATGACGAGAAACAAAGAATTATTTCACATGTATATTACATTCCAAGCCTGAAGAGCAATTTATTGAGCCTAGGACAATTCACCGAAATTGGTTGTAAAGTAGTAATGGAAGATAACGAATTACGACTTTATGACATGGACGACAAAATCTTCATGAAAGTCACAAGACAAAGAAACCGTCTATATAAAACAAGTCTAAGAATAGGTGCACCTGTTTGCTTATTAGCAAACTTAAAAGATAACACTTGGTTATGGCACGCAAGACTAGGACATCTGAACTTTGAATCATTAAAATCTATGACTCAAAGGGAGTTAGTTCAAAGAATATCTGCCATTAAACATACAACACAAATTTGTGATGTTTGTTTAGTTGGTAAACATAGTAGAGCACCATTCCCAAAGAAAGCCAAAGCCAGATCAACATCACCCTTAGACTTGGTATATGGAGATTTATGTGGACCAATCACACCACCAACACCATCTGGAAAGAGATACATATTCTTGCTAGTAGATGATTACTCAAGATATATGTGGGCGTATTTCCTAGATACGAAAGATCAAGCATTTGATACTTTCAAGGAATACAAGAACACGATAGAAAAGGAGTTAAGGACAACATTAAAAATGTTCAGAACTGATCGTGGTGGAGAATTCACATCAAATGAATTCACAAAATATTGCAATGAAAATGGCATAGCACGACAACTTACCGCTCCTTATTCACCACAACAAAACGGAGTAGTTGAACGAAGAAATAGGACAATTATGTCTACAACAAGATATATGATGAAAGCAACTAACATGCCACAAAAATTTTGGGCTGAAGCTGTTAGACATGCTATATACATCTTAAATAGTGTTCCTACAAAGGCACTAGAAGACATTACTCCATATGAAGCTATTAAACGAAGAAAACCAAACTTAAAAAAATTTAGAGTTTTCGGCTGCATAGCATATGCAAAGGTACCATCACAACGCTTAACAAAGTTTGATGATAGAAGCAATAGAATGGTATACTTAGGAAATGAAAAAGGATCAAAAGCATATAGACTATTTGATCCAACAACACAAAAGATATGTGTTAGTAGAGATGTGAAGTTTAAAGAGGATGAAGCATGGGATTGGAAGGATTACATGAGTGAACACACTAATGATGAACCTGAATGGACTGACTTCAAAGTAGAAAATCTTGAAGCCACAAATGAACAGCACGATCAAGAAATCCAACCAAATGACGAAGACAATGATTTCCCTAACAATGATGATGATGATTACACAACATCAACAACAAGCTCACCCTCACATTCACAAACACTTCACACACCATCAACAATTTCATCACGAGTAAATCCTCAAGTTACACCAATCAATTCAATACGTTCAACCTATCAAAGTGATAGTGGTTCAACATCAACCACAGACTCACACTCAAACTTTGATCATACACCTATAAGAGGTTTTAGAACTTTAAATAATTTATATGAGAACACCGAAGAATTATTACTTGCTGAAGATGAACCTAAGAATTACAAGGAAGCATCAAACGATCAAAAATGGATTGAAGCAATGGAGGTCGAGTTAGATTCTATTAATAAGAACAACACATAGGAACTAACCACTCTACCCAAAGGACATAAAACAATTGGCTTAAAATGGGTATTCAAGACCAAGAGAGATGCTAATGGAAACATAGTCAAGCATAAAGCATGACTAGTAGCAAAAGGCTACATACAAGAGCATGGCATAAATTTTGAGGAAGTTTTCGCGCCTGTAACAAGGATGGAAACTATAAGATTATTACTCGCCATAGCTGCTAATAACAAATGGGAAGTACATCACCTTGATGTAAAATCTGCATTTCTACATGGAGATTTAAAATGAGAAGTATATGTTTCACAACCAGAAGGTTTTATAAAGAGAGAGAATTCTGGAAAAGTCTATAGACTTATAAAAGCTCTATACGGACTAAGACAAGCACCACATGCATGGAACATAAAGCTATTCAACACCTTGAAGTCCTTAGATTTCAAGAAATGTGCATTAGAATAAGCGATCTATACAAAGGCAACAAAAGACTCAATTCTACTTATAGGAGTCTATGTAGATCATCTAATCATCATTGGCACACCAAAGAAGGAGATCGACAAGTTTAAAGCTCAAATGGAAGATAAATTTGAAATGAGTGACCTAGAATTATTAGCTTACTATTTAGGAATAGAAGTCACACAAATTGGAGGTAACATATCAATAAAGCAATCTGCCTACGCAACCAAGATCCTAAAGGAAGTTGGAATGACAGACTGCAATGAAACCCTAATACCTATGGATCCAAGAACAAGACTAACAAAGAACACTGAAAGAACAATGGTTAACTCAACTGAATATAGAAGCTTAATTGGATGTTTAAGATATCTGCTTCACACAAGACCTGACTTAAGTTATCCTATTGGATTACTTAGTCGATTTATGCAAGAACCAAAAGAGCAACACATGAAGGCCATAAGGCAAGTACTACGTTATGTTAAAGGAACAAAGAACTACGGTATCACCTACAAGCATAATGGAGGAAACAAGATACAAAGTTTCAGCAACAGTAGTTATGGAGTCAACACTCAAGAAGGAAAAGGAACTACTAGAATCATTTTCTACTATGGTGATTCACCAATTAGCTGGAGCATACAAAAGCAAGCCACTGTAGCATTATCATCATGCGAATCTGAATTTATTACAGCAACTGCAGCAGCAACACAAGTATTATGGTTGAAAAGACTACTAAGCAGGCTTACACACTCGAAGGAAGAAAATGTAACTATTATGGTTGATAACAAATCAACTATAGAACTAATGAAGAACCCCGTTTTCCACGGAAGAAGTAAACACATTGATACGAAGTACCGCTTCATACGAGAATGCGTTGAAAGAGAAGACTTACAAGTCGAATTTATAAGTGGAGAATATCAGAAGGCTGACATACTCACGAAAGCACTACCGAAGATCAAATTTCTAACAATGAGACAACTTATTGGAGTTAAAGATCTAGGATGAAGTGATTGTAATTAAGGGGGAGAATATTGGGTTAATCCCAATCTAATCAAGTCAACCCCAAAAGGTCAAACCGAAGTAAAAGTCAAACGCAGCAATAACTACCAAATGGCAGTTAACAAAACAGTTACAAAATGAAGGGACATGTCTGTTGGATCGAACCAACACAACTCTTCAAATGGCACCCATTCGTTTCTTATATATAGATTAGAACATGTAAAAATTTACAATGATGACAGATTTTATATAACTTATTTCTTAGTAAAGTTTATATCTTTTATTTCTTGTGTCTTGGTATATTGTGACCAACGTTAAACCATAGATCCAACGTTTGAGGCCAACAATGCATATTGTTTGATTGCTTCAACAGCCAGTCTTATATCTCATGTCTTCTGTTACTCGATGACAACACATAAATCTGTCTATCCTTTACAAATTTAGTTGAAACTGAACATATCAAACAAGCCCTTCGAGACAAAATTAAACATAAATCCATGGACCGAGTTATAGCTCTGAAGGATGCTAGCAGGTGTGGTTACCCCTCCAACTTCTATAGGCAATATAGATGTTAAACAAACTCTTAACATGATACAATAACTTAACCTCTAAGAAAAATTATTAACTTTATTGATTTAAAACCCGACCATCTTAGAGTTTCCAGATTCATCATTATGTGCAGCTTGTGGTGTTGATGGGATAAAACCATTGGTGCCCTTTGAGGACTTGAGGTAAGCCTTTGTTGACAACTAGCTGTAACATAAAACTAGATTACTCAACCAGCATCACAAAATAAAATGAATCAAGTCAGACACATAATTGTCTACATAAGAAAAGGATAGTACTTAGGTGATTTTGTGAAGCTATCATCATTTTCTAAAAGCCTATTACACCGCGCGTTAAGATAGATAGATGACAATTTTCTTGTCTTACCCATTTTAAGTAAATTTTTTCTTAGGTAATAGATTAACAGTGCTAGCTTATTGTCAGAGATACTACTCACAGCAACAAGGAACCCAAAGCACTTCAAGCAGCATGCCAAAAATAGCCCTAGCTTGTTATCAGGTATGTACGTTAATAAGTTCTGTTTCACTAACCGGACTCAAACCATATCAATAATTTTAAGTGTAACCACCAAAGGAGGAAGAACACCCTAACAAGTATTTTGATGCGAGACACGTAAAGCGTCAAAGTACTTGTTCCATTGTTGATTTCTAGACCATGCCAAACTTTAGACTTTAATTAGCAGAAAAAGAACGAGAAATGATTTTGTTGGATCTCGCCTTGCTGCAAAAAGATCAACCAAGTTTGCAGGCTTCATTCTTCTATATAGCAGTTAATAGTTATATCCTTGCCTCTAAAATTATTCAAAAAGTGTGATAATTCTCAGCTAAGATAAAGATACACTATTTTTAAAGCAAGTATAACACATAAGATCAAAAGTGCAAAATGGGCAAGTAAGATAGGTTGGGTAATGGGTAAGGTTGTGTTGACTTGGAACACTTGTGATCTAAATGATTAGTGTGTCACATGACTACAAAATAGACTACTTCAGCAGCTAACTTTTTGAACAAAATGATTCAAAAGGTTTTATTCGATGAGAATACACTCTGGGCGACTTATGGCCCATTTGACCATTTCATTTTGAGCATTTTTTGAATTTAATCCGTTTGACCGGTTAAATGTAGAACTTAACCCTATTGATCAATTCATTAGTAAATGGGTCGAAATTGCCACATCTAGCTAAAGCCTAAGATTAGCAAACAAAGTCTTATTTTAATTTTACAGGTACACGACGATTTGCAATAATAAAAAAACATCAGACTTATATTTACGGCAATATTCCAGCAACAACTTGGTTCATTGACAAAGATAGTGAAGTAGATGTATCATCAAAATCTGTTAAGATTAAAATGAATGATCAAGATAAATACAGTAAAGTTACAAATAAACAAATAACTTCATGAGCTCTTGATGTGAGTTACGAACATCTTCTTTGTTGTTACTTAAATCTTATTATGCGTTATAGACTTTTATACTTCATTAATATCTTTACAATTGGAATATATTTTAAAATATTTCATTATTGGAAAGATTTCATGATTTTCTTTAGTCATGTTTACGTACAATATGCGAAAACAAATCTAACAAAAATCTATCACAAAACCCAGTGCGTACACGGAGATCTAAAACTAGTATCTCTACTACTTATATGCATTCCGTTTAGTTAAAATGCTTAAAATTTGAGTAATGTTGATTACATATAATACCCCTTAAACTTAAATGTTTAAATATAAAGTTTTACTATTTTACTTTAGTGCACTATTATAACTTTGATTCAAAATGGTGGTAACATAATTTACAACTATAATATTGTTTAATTCTTAAATTTTTATCACTTTATGTTTATAACTCATAAATCTTTTTCTTACGATAACTACAAATTAAAACCGTAAATTTTGCATCAAAGGTCAAACAATAATCATGATTTCATAAGTGTAATTATGTGCCTTAGGTATATGTCTAGTTTTAATAGAAAGATAGTTTACAATAAATTTCAATATTCTTGATTTGTAGAAGGTCATAACTCATATCGAAATTCAAATATTTTCATATCTCAATCCCATTGGTCCATTTCACTTCACACGGATCAACAATCCGAACTTTTAATCCAACGGCCGATACTAGCCCATCCACGATCCGCAACTCCCCATCTCACAAACCCACTCACTATATAAACAAACACTCACTAAAAAGAAACACACATTTTATAAAAAAGAAAATTGAGGGAACTGGTAAAGTAAAGAAAGGAGCAGCAGGAAGGAGAGTCGGTGGGCCACGAAAGAAGTGAGTTACTCGATCTGTTAAAGCTGGGCTTCAGTTTCCAGTTGGTAGTTTACCTCGCAGCTGAAGTAAACATTCTTTTGAACAAATTTTACTTATTTTTATAAATATTTTGTTGTTTAAATGAGTAGATCTAAGTTAGTTTTGCATATAAATGAGTTTTTGAAGTTAATTTAATAAGTAGACACAAGGTGTTTGGAATTTCTTACTTTTGGGGCTATGACTTTTTGAAGTTAATATCTTTATACATCACAGTGAAGTTAAGAAACTTCATTGTGCATTTAACTATAATGTATTAATGTGCAATCTTCAAAGTTAATTACATCATATTATATAAAACTAAAACAGCATAAACACTACTCATCATTGGGTGACGATTAAGTTGATGCTCCTTAGCTTGGTAAAACCTCCTAAACATAACATTGGGTGAACAAATGTATTAGGATGTTAACTCGCCGTTGGGCAGCGTTACGAATCCAAAGGGGATAACTTCTGGAACAACCACAACTGAACAGGTTCGAGACTACGGTTTCGGTTACTGCTACGGTTTGGTGGTTGGTTTATGTGACGATTGCGATTGCTGCTTACGGCGACGCCGGTTACCACTGGCCATTGTTTTTTTTTTCTTTTGTGTTTGGTGTGAGTGAGGTGTTGGTGTATTTTTAGATAGACATGAATGAACAGACGAACCGAGGCTAAGCTACATTTTTGGGGAGACTAACGGACTAACCTTTATATTGGAAAAATTAAATAAGCTCACTCTTTTTCGCAAAGTTTGAAACATTTTTCTTATATAAGCTTGTTGTGACATAGTATGCTTATATAAGCCGAAAAGTTTCAAAAAAAAAATACTTTACTTTTGTTGGTTTCATATGCATTATCAAAAACCAAACCTATAACTAAACAATCGGGTTCCTTTATTCCCAAAGCCGCAAACCAAAGACACCCTAAACATATATATGGAAATTTGAAAATGGATAGGGGGTGTTTGTTTATGCTTATATAGCGAGTTTCGGGTTACATGGTTTTCGGCTTATGTTTTGTAAGCTCACTTTTTTTTTGCAAAGTTGGAAACTTTTCGGCTTATATAAGCTTGTTGTGACATAGCATGCTTATATAAACAAATTTCGAAATTTGCAAAAAAAGGGTGAGCTTACGAGCCGAAAACCCGCTAAATAAGCTTAAATTAACACCCCCCATGTCGACGACTCATAACATGGGGAGGTAAAAATAAGTAACTTACAAGAAACTAAGATTATAGATTAAGCTTATTACTAGCTAACGTGAAATGTAGGGTTTTTTCTTTCTTGTTTTTGAACAGATGTTGTCTTCATTCTATTCCTGTGAATTAAACATATGTTTTATTTTTTTCCTTTAGTTTACAAAAAAAGTCCCTTGTTGGGAATTATGCTAAGTAAGAATTCTGCTGATGGATTCTGCTGAAGAGCTGAAATCTGCTGAAGATAACTTTCTGCGGAAGAATAGTTTCTGCGTAGTGTGTTTCTGCGGATATAGATAAACCGTGTATTTTGTAATTTAGTTAGCATATGCATGAGTTTTATTAGGAGAAGATAATGCATATCTTATATAGTTTATAGAATATACGTTTCTTGTGAAACGGTTTAGGGTTAGGGTTCCTTGTCTATAAAAAGGAACATCTTATTATATTTTATGTACGAGTTTGATTTGAAAAACAAGTTTTAGTTTTTATAAAAGATCCATAGAGGATCAAAGAGTTCTTAGTATTCTGTGTTATTACTTGTGTTTGTTTCCGCTTTAGAATACAAGTATTGGAGACTTTCTATTAGTGTGTTTGTGATTACATAAACATTGCTAACGATTCACGAGTGCTCAAAGATCTATCAAGGTCTTAGTTTCAACAAGTGGTATCAGAGCCTCGGGAGAGTCTCTGTGATACTAAGAACATCACCTTTTTACACACTCATAACCAAAAAAACCAACCATCATGCCTGGATCTGACAATGAGACAGAAGTTACACTCAATCAAAACACCACATCCTTACAACAACTTAATCTCACAAACAGTAATGCAAAATTCCCTTACCTCAAGAAAGAAGAATATGAACTTTGGGCTATGAAGATGCAGAACTGGATCACCAATATTGACTACAATCTTTGGAAGGTGGTCCTTAAAGGAAATAGCCCGCAGAGGACTGGAACTGATCAAGAAGGAAGGATGTACCATCTTGATCCTACAACTGCTGAAGAGATTCTAGCTGTGCAGAGAGAAAGTAAAGTCAGAACTATTCTCCTTCAGGCTATACCAGAGGATCACTTGGGTGACTTTCACTTCATGACTGATGCAAAGGATATCTGGATGGCCATAAAAACTAGGTTTGGTGGGAATGAGGAGTCCAGAAGGATGAGGAAATCAATGCTCAAGCAGCAGTTTCAAGAGTTTCAGATCACAGAGGAAGAAGGTATCCACAAGGGATATGACAAGTTCCACAAGATCCTGAGTCAACTGAATCAGCTAAAAGCCAGGCCAGACAATGAAGATTGCAATGCAAAGTTCCTGAGATCCTTACCTCCATCTTGGCTGCAAGTGAGCATTGCACTCAAAGCTAAGGGTGGACTGGACATGGTGTCTTTTGATGATCTATACAACAAGCTTAAA
>LBNU01012325.1:53460-83274 GCA_014162995.1 Artemisia annua
ACAGTAAAACTCAAGATATTTACTTACGATATTTTTACACTTGCATTGATTCTGCTGATTGACTATTGATCAGCAGATTGACCATTGTTTCTGCTGAAGAGTTGATTTTGAAAGTTGATGAAGTTATTTTACACGTCAGATATGGTCAACAACTTGTTCCGATATTCTTGGCCATGATTGGGTAACTTCCTTTTATAACCTAATTTGAATCACTTTGCCCAAAATAACTCATTCCCTTATCAACCATTTTAAACCCATTCCCCAATTGATTAAGTCATAACCGCTCCTCACAAAATCTTCACATGGCATCTCTTCAATTCAAGAAAGACCATAACAAGGTTGCTTTTCTGACTAAGACAAAAGGCCATGAGCAATATGATCCAATGGTAGAGTTTTTGCAGAGTTCCAAGATTCATTATGCTCTAACACATTCTCCAAATGTGATCTATGAATCGTTGGTGAAACAATTTTAGGCAACTGCTACTAAGAGGTCTGACACAGAGATTGTAGCAATGATTGATGGAGCAGAGTATGTGGTGACTGAATCATTGATTAGGACACAGCTACGTTTGGATGATGAAGGTGGTGTCTATCATACCAACACTGAAGAAATACTTGCTGGCTTAAGAGATGTTGGCTACCAAAGTACTGCAACAGACATGTGGCACAAGAATCAGTTTTGTCCTATGTGGAGATTTTTGGTGCATACATTGCTTCAGTGTATCAGCAACAAGTCAGGAGGATGGGATCAGTTTTCTACCCAATTGGGTTGTGGTATAGTATGTCTTTCAAAGGGTTTCTTTTGATGGACCTAAGTTTCAACATTTAGTTGTCCACATTGGGATGGTTAACCCTTGAATGCAAAGTTTGAGGGGAGGCATAAGCCTCAGGGGAGGCATATGCCTCAGGGGAGGATTGTAGTTGTAAACTTTGTAGATTGATTATTATTGTAGATATTGTATATTTTAGGTTACTAACACTAACCATCTAATGTGTTTCTTAGCATATTAGTTTGTTTGTTTGGTTTGCTACTATGTGTCTGTTTTACAGAATACAGGTGTGTGTAGTTGCTGGTTTGGATTGTTTGGAACAAGGTCCTGTAAGCTAAAGTTTGTTTCTTCTGATGGAGTCATTGTTTCTACTAAAGAAGGATAAAAGTGATTTTCATTGTTCCTACTGAAGTAAATACGACTGATTTTCATTGTTCCTACTGAAGTAAATACAACTGATTCTCATTGTTTCTACTGAAGTGGAATACATGTGATGTTCATTATTTCTACTGAAGAGAAAGACAAGAAGTGCAATGAAAGATAAATTCAAGTTGTTCATTCATTCCAGAAACAAGTTACAGCTTACAAACAACTTCAAAAGTAATTAAAGACCATTCCTATACATATTCAACTACACAAATCCTAAAATCCTATCATTCATATTGCAAAAGCCTGGTGGATATGCATGTCCAGTACGATGAAGAAGCTGAAGGTGAAAAATGGAAGGATGGATTGATGAAAACGTTGATGATGCTCAAGAACCTATGTTTGGTCCCTGGCAACATCATACTATCTAAATTTGGTCTCTGGCAACATCACACAATCTTCTACTCCATTTTCCCTTTCCCTTTTTCCATCATCTCTGCCTTCTTGCCCTTTCCCTTGGGTCCATGGTATGAAGCACCAGATCTTGGAGCAGGAAGACCAATCACCACTTCTCTTGATTTTGGAAGTGGAGGGTTAGATCTCCTTGACAAAGGCAATGACAATGGTTGTAAAGATGGATTGGCACTTCTGGTCCTTGTTCGAGAGCAAGAAGAAGCCAATTGGATGGACGAAGAAGAGGGTGGTAAATGATTTCTTTTGGGATCATGAGGAGGAAGGAATGATGGGTCTTCATTTTCAGAAGATTCCTCATCAGAGGTTAAAGGTAAAGGAACATTGAGGTCGTGCCTCTTTTTGCGAGCCTCTTCCTTGGTTTGCCAAGGTTTCTTAGGGTATCCAGGTGGAAAGTAATTACCCCACCCATTGCTCTCTGAAGATGATGATGAATCGGATGATATCTCTATAGGATTCATGTTTGGAAAAAGATTTGAGATGGTAATTGGGAGGTTATTGAGAAATTAGGGTTTGATTGATAATTGGGGAAAAGTGATAACTGTATCGAGTGGTTTGGGGTTATTTTATAGACAAAGTCAAGGATTGATGGTCATTAATGCGAGTTCGGTGGCACAGTAAAACTCAAGATATTTACTTACGATATTTTTACACTTGCATTGATTCTGCTGATTGACTATCAATCAGCAGATTGACCATTGTTTCTGCTGAAGGGTTATTTTTGAAAGTTATTTTACACGTCAGATATGGTCAACAAACTGTTCCGATATACTTGGCCACGATTGGGTAACTTCCTTTTATAACCTAATTCGAATCACTTTGCCCAAAATAACTCACTCCATCATCAAACAGTTTAAAACCCATTCCAAAATTGATTAAGTCGTAACCTCTCATCACAAAATCTTCACATGGCATCTCTTCAAGTCAAGAAAGATCATAACAAGGTTGCTTTTCTGACTAAGACAAAAGGCCATGAGCAATATGATCCAATGGTAGAGTTTTTGCAGAGGTCCAAGATTCATTATGCTCTAACACATTCTCCAACTGTGATATATGAATCGTTGGTGAAACAATTTTGGGCAACGGCTGCTAAGAGGTCTGACACAGAGATTGTAGCAACAATTGAAGGAACAGAGTATGTGGTGACTGAATCACTGATTAGAACACAGCTACAGTTGAATGATGAAGGAGGTGTCTACCATACCAACACTGAAGATATTCTTGCTGGCTTAAGAGAGGTTGGCTACCAAAGCACAGCAACAGACATGTGGCACAAGAATCAGTTCTGTCCTATGTGGAGATTTTTGGTGCACACATTGCTTCAGTGTATCAGCAACAAGTCAGGTGGATGGGATCAGTTCTCTACCCAATTGGGTTGTGGTATTGTATGTCTCTCAAAGGGTTTAACTTATAATTTTTCTAAGTTTATCTTTGATAATATGATTGAAAATATTCAAAGGAAAAAGCATAAGTTTCTAATGTACCCTAGGTTCTTACAGATGATTTTAAACATAACAACCCAAGAGCAAACCTTTTGTCCCATAGGAGCACTTACAAAGAAAGTTTTTGCTTCTATGAGAACTAATTATGAAGGGGCATTTCACCCTTTATTGCCAGCTATGTTGCCACAAGGCAATAATGATGCTGGTGAGGGTGATAATGCTGATGCTCCACCCTCTCCACATCCTGCTGATGATGGAAATCCATCATCTCTCAGTGTTGCTGCTGATGGTAATCCATCAGTTGCCACTGATGAGGGTCCTTCCATTACTGCTGAAGCATCCAATGCTTCTCCTGACCAGCCTCCACCATCACCTAGTTCACCTAGACCTCACACACCACCTATCTCTATTGCTCCTGATGAGCAAGTTCTTGAGGTTGAAGAGACCCTTCAGTCTCTTGGTACACAAGTACCTTTACCTTTTGAACCTGAGATTACTAGAATGCCCATGCCTAGTCCTGAAAGAGAGCCTATTAATGAAGGTATTCCTACTTTTGAGCCTATTTCTCCTGAATGGCCCAATGATGCTCCCATTACTACTGAGCAATCTGCTGGTAGAGCTGAGGACCCTATTACTCTCACTTCTATATATAATTTGCTCAACAGGTATGTCAAAAAGGTTGATGATCTTCAAACAGAGCTTGTAGACACTAAATCTTCACTTGGTGCTGAAATTGTGGTTTTGAAAGGAAAGGTTCAGGAGTTAGAAGCACAACTTGGGCAGAAAAGGAAAAGAAAGTTTGTGATTGCCTCTGATGAAGAACAAGAGGAGAGACAAATGGATCCTCTTGGATTCTTGGGTGAAGTGGCTCAACAGGCTAACATTTCTTCTCCTAAAGTTGTTGAATCTTCAAAGCAAAAGGAGACTATTCAGTTTAAAAGAAAAAGGAGGAGACAATATTTGAGCAAGGTGTCACATGTTGGTGATGCTCCCAAGGAAAATGCTGATGAGTCTCTTGATGCTGAGAATGTTGCTGTTAAGGCTCACACATCAGTGGAAACTCTTTTTACTGCTGATGAAGACACTAATCCATCTATTCCAACATAAACATCTCATGAAGACACTGATACAAGAAGATCTGCTGATACTCCTATTGCTTCAGGTATTCAAGATGTATTTGCTGATTCTCTGGAGGAGTTAGTCATTTGTGATGATGATCCTGTCTCCACAGTTGACAGACTTGAGCAAGAAAAGATTTGGAAGGAATGTGCAGATAAGAAGAAGAGTGTAGAGTTGGCTAAGGAATTACAAGCCAAGTTTGATTCTGAATTTCAATCTGCTAAAAGGAAATATGTTTCTACTCTGCCTGTTGCAAGGCAAAGAGAATTGGATGCAGCTATTCCAAACTTTGATGAATCTGACTGGATGCAAATTGGAAGGCAAGTGCTTTCTACTTCTGGTCTAGCTAAGGAAATTCTTGGAGATGATGTGGATGAAGATGATTATGCTCCTCGAATGGTTGCATTTATGAAACAGAGAAGGAAAGAAACAGCTGCACAAATTGCCAAAGCAAAGAGAGATAAACCTCTTACCCAAGCACAACAAAGAAATATGATGAGGAAATTTGTGAAGAATCAGAGTAGTGCCCTGTATAATCATACTTGGACTAAGAAGCAAGTCTGGTCATTCTCAGATGAACAATTAATCTTTCATTATAATAGAATCAGGACTAGATTGCATAATGATGGCCTTCTTGCTCCTAAACTTGCTGCTACTCTGTCTTTCATTGGTAAAGAATCCTCTTCTCAGACATTCAAGCAGGATGAAATTGAAGCTGCTACTGTATCTGCTGCCTCTTTCTCTCTAGCTGCTGATAATGTTTCCATTGCTGCTGATACAACTACTGATGTTGCTTCATCTGTTCTTGACAAAGGTAAAGCAAAGGTTGTAGAAGAAGATATTCCTTCTAAGAAGAGAACCAGAAGACAAATGGAGGAGGATAGATTGGGTGAAGAAGCTGCAAAACTCTTGCATAATGATCAACAAGCTGATTTGGCAAGAATTCATGAGATCAAAGTAAAAGAAGTTGAGCTTGCTGCTGCTAGGGATGCACAAATTAGGATGCAGATGGATGATAATGTAGCTGCTGAAGTATCTGCTGATGTTCTGTTGGTTAATACTTCAGTGGAAACACCTGAGTCAGCAGATGTCTCTGGTACTGAACTTTCTTCTCATCATTCTATATATATTCCTGGTAGAAGGGCTAAAAGAATGGCAAGGATGAAAATCTCATCTTCTTCTGTGTATAGGGAAGTGGTTCTAGATGCTGATGAATCTTCATTTATTAGAGAAGGATCTCCTGATGATTGGCCAGAGGGTATTAGAGATGTGTTGGTTAACTGGGAACTGTCTTCTAATGGACAGATTAATACCATTTATAGGCTTGATGGAACATCTCTATCTTTTACCTTTCTGCAAGAAATTTTGCATCTAGTGGATCATCAAGACTTTCTAACTCTCTATGATTTGGTTATGAAGTATTATGCTTCTCATACTTCTACATTTGCTGGATTATATCTTTTGGGTGATCTTAGGGTACTTATGGATTCTACTTCTCCTAATGGTACTGGTTATGCAGTCTGGAAGAATAATCATAAGTGGAAAGTTTTAAGCTGGAAATTTTACCCTCTTCCTTATGTTCATGTCTTGGAGACTACCACTGGTATAAGGGTAATAATGTTCATTGATAAGGATTATCCTTTATCTGTGCCTTTAATGGATAAGATGCTTTTACACAAGTTGGAGATACCTCCTGATCCAGTTGGGAATGCTAGATTATTTGCTGAATCTTTGATTAGATTGTTCAAGAGCAGGATCAGGGTAGCCAGAGCTGTTTGATGGTATTTTGTTGTATCTTTGTTTTGTTTTTCTTATTATTCTTTAAAAAAAAAAAAAAAAAAAAAAAAAAAAAAAAAAAAACTAACTAACTAACTTTGTTGTACATTTGTGTTATGGTAATCAACTTACCATGATGTTGACTATTATATCAAAAAGTTGGCTAGTCCAAAGGGTACAGCTTTGGTAAAGACATGACAAATCTGTTGATAGCTGTAATAGTTTGCTAAAAACTATTGGGTACTCAACTCACCCATGCTTCACAGCTGAGAGTTGAATGGTTTTCAATTGACCATGGATTTTTCCTTTTGGATTCCAAATAATTGACTAGCCCACAAGGATATGGCTTGTGGTAAAGGCTGTGAAAATCCATATTTGGTAATCAATTCACCAAAGGTTATTTATTCAACCTAAGAATTGACTAGTCCTGAGCAAACGGCTACAGGTAAAGACATCTCAAATCCGTTTGTAGTTGATGATTTACTAAAAATCATATGGTTATCAGTGTACCATAGTTTTCGAACTTAAACATTTGGCTACTCCAGTAGTGATGGCTATTGGTAAAGAGCCATCAAATCCATTATTTTCAATGATTCACCTCTCACAGGAGTTAACACACCTGGATGTGATGAGAATAGTATAAAACTAATAAGTTTTGATGTACATTATGTCATTTGTTGCTGCAAAGATCTGGCGTTTAAAGTTTGGTCACTCATAGAGATGTGGATGTTTTGATTCTTTGCTACTGATGTTCGAATTCAATCCTCTTATTCTGCTAATGTTAAGATCTATCAAGAATCTTGAACTTAACCAGGTCAAATTCAAGATTAGGGGAGGATTGTTGGGAATTATGCTAAGTAAGAATTCTGCTGATGGATTCTGCTGATAGATTCTGCTGAAGAGCTGGAATCTGCTGAAGATAACTTTCTGCGGAAGAATAGTTTCTGCGTAGTGTGTTTCTGCGGATATAGATAAACCGTGTATTTTGTAATTTAGTTAGCATATGCATGAGTTTTATTAGGAGAAGATAATGCATATCTTATATAGTTTATAGAATATACGTTTCTTGTGAAACAGTTTAGGGTTAGGGTTCCTTGTCTATAAAAAGGAACATCTTATTATATTTTATGTACGAGTTTGAAAAACAAGTTTTAGTTTTTATAAAAGATCCATAGAGGATCAAAGAGTTCTTAGTATTCTGTGTTATTACTTGTGTTTGTTTCCGCTTTAGAATACAAGTATTGGAGACTTTTTATTAGTGTGTTTGTGATTACATAGACATTGCTAACGATTCACGAGTGCTCAAAGATCTATCAAGGTCTTAGTTTAAACATCCCTGAGGTTTGACATTTGTTGTCTATTTAGCCGGTGATTATATAAATGAAAAAATAATTGTGAAAAAATAATTGTGTAGCACTAGGAAAAAGGAAAAGAGGCCCACTACCTTTTTTCCTTGTGCTACATAATTATTTTTTTTTTCATTTATATATTCACTAGCTAAATATACAACAAATGTCAAACCTCAGGAACTTTTATAAATTAAAGGAAAAAAAGACGAGAAATGTCTGATTCGCAGGAGTACAACGAAGACAACCTCTTTTCAAAAACAAGAAATAAAAAACCCTACATTTCACGTTAGTTGGTAATAACCTTACTCTATAATCTTAGTTTCTTGTAAGTTACTTATTTTTACCTCCCCATGTTATGCATCGTCGACATGGGGGTGTTTGTTTAAGCTTATTTAGCGGGTTTTCGGCTCTTAAGTTCACTTTTTTTTTGCGAATTTTGAAACTTTTCGGTTTATATAAGCATGCTATGTCACAACAAGCTTTTATAAGCAGAAAAGTTTCCAACTTTGAAAAAAAAAAAAAAAAAAAAAAAAAAAAAAAAAAAAAAAAAAAAAAAAAAAAAAAAAAAAAAAAAAAAAAAAAAAAAAAAAGCTTACGAAACATAAGCCGAAAACACGTAACCCGAAACCCGCTATATAAGCATAAACAAACATCCCCAAAGTGTCTATTTTCAAATTTCTATATATATGTTTAGGGTGTCTTTAGTTTGCGGCTTCGGGAATGAAGGAACTTGATTGTTTGGTTTATGGGTTTGGTTTTTGATAATGCATATGAAACCAACAAAAGTAAAGTATTTTTTTTTGAAACTTTTCGGCTTATATAAGCATAGTATGTCACAACAAGCTTATATAAGCAGAAAAGTTTCGAACTTTGCAAAAAAGAGTGAGCTTATTTTATTTTTCCAATACAGAGGTTTGTCCGCCAGTCCCTCCCAAAAATCTAGCTTAGCCTTGGTCTATCCGTTCGTCCATGTCTATCTAAAAATACACCAAACACGAAATAAAACAAAAAAAAGAAGACAATGGCCGGTGGTAACCGGCGTTGCCGTAAGAGTGTCCTTCTTCCTTTCAATTTCACCATGGATACCCACTTGACCTATAGAGTGTCCTTCGTAGCTGCCAGATGTGATTTTTATGCTGTTCACACCATAAATTTTGTAAGTATTGAATCAATCAACTTTTTTTTTTACTATCTTTGTGATGTTTTTTGAAACTTTTCGGCTTTTGCAAGGTACACTGACGTGTTTGATGAAATGCTTGACCAAACAGTTTTTTCAATAAAAGATCAATGTAGATGTTGACCGATATAAAACCTTGAATTTGTTATGCAGGAACCTCCTCTTTTCATTGGTTACAAAAGTAATTGCAGCGTTAACTCCAAAATCCACAAAAAAAAATGTCATTTTGAGTCATTATTGTCTTGTGCACATTTTTATGATCTCATCTTTCAAATTAAGGGTATGATTCTTCCAACTTTTAGTTGTTTTCTTTGATCAATTCTAAAAATTCCTGAAACTTATATTAATACACTGAAATAGTTAGCTACTAAGGGGGTGCTTGGTTGGGGGTTAAGGGGTGGGGGAATGGGTAAGGTATTCATTAAATGTGCTTGGTTAGTGGGGGGTAAGGNGGGGTAAGGGATTGATTACTGATGCGTGGTTTTGCAACCTTGCAAAAGGTTTTACTTCTCAAGGGATCTTGAGAAGCTTGCAATCCCCACCAGGCAGTGTACCTGACCGATGTAGTATAGTGAGTGGCAAGTACCTGGGGGATTGATCGTTCTCTAGGGGAATAGTGTCGTTAGGATTGAAACTAATCTAACTAGGTTTAGAGGTGAGGGATGATTCTTTTTGTATTTTTATGTTTTATGAAAAGCAAGTAAAATATCTCGGGTATTGTAAGAGTGGGCCGAATTAGTTGCTAGCCAACTAACCCAAATAACTACTTAAACAATTAAAATAAAATAACAAGAAAATAAAATTGTAGGGAGAAAACGTGTTTACTTAGATTTCATTACTCCTTAGTTATCTTTTATTGATTAATTGTTTGTCACAATTGCGTGGATGAAGGGTTGCATTCCTTAATACCATTCGTGGGGCCGTGTACGATCTTCCCCAACTCTATAAGCTTCTATCTCTTCCTATGACCACACATTTAGTATCCTATCATGGCCTCATAAATATTACTTATGCATTTAATACAACCAATAAAACCATAGTACACATCCGATTACGTTTCTTAAGACGTTCAAGCAAGTTACCGTATAGAAGATTAGCCAGTTTTCTTAAGCCTAACGCTAAAATCAATCACCCACAACAATCAATGACAAACCAACAATCAATAATCAATGACTAAGTTTCATTATATCTAAGCAAACACAAATAAACCTAAGCTAACATGTTAATAGAAAGAAAAGCATACAAGATAATCAAACAACACATAGACATATTGAATGATTAAAGGATAACTTATCTTCAATTAAACATGGGCAAAGAAAGGGTATGAAACCCTTGGAAAAGGTCTGAAATTCGAGCTAGGGTTTATGTGTGTGTTACACCAAAAGTTCCTCCTCTAATGAATGAAAAATCCAAAAATATAAATAGAATTTACAATCTGACGGCGTCACCTTTTAGGTTGTGACGCCGTCAAGTCGCCGTACTAGGGTTTCTCTGATTGCCTAGATCCACTTCTGACGCTGTCTAGTTCAAATGTTCTCTGGGCCATCTCTCTTTAGGTTAACACGTGACGGCCTTGGAGTTTTATAACGTGACGTCGTCACGTGTAATCTTCCCAATATCTTTCTGGCGCGTCAAGTGTAAAATTATTATCCACCTCTTGATCAACATGTGACGGCGTCACCTAGTGAGTCTTGACGCCATCAGGTACTGTTTCCAGCTTGGATTCTTGACTTGTCGTTTTCTTNTGACGTCGTCACGTGTAATCTTCCCAATATCTTTCTGGCGCGTCAAGTGTAAAATTATTATCCACCTCTTGATCAACATGTGACGGCGTCACCTAGTGAGTCTTGACGCCATCAGGTACTGTTTCCAGCTTGGATTCTTGACTTGTCGTTTTCTTCACTTTTTGCTCCAAAAACATCCAAAATGCTCCATTTTCCAGAATTCTTCTCCAAAGTACCTAAATTGACAAAAGAAATGATTTGAGGTGATAATTGATCACAATATCACGATTTAGGGCTTAAATGACCCCCTAAAAACGTAACAAATTTATCCTTATCAAATACCCTTACACTTCGGATTTGCTTGTCCTCAAGCAAATGAGCTTTTATTCTAATCAAAATACAAGCTAGGGTCATTTAACATTAATATAAAAGTAATTAAAACAAATGATCATTTCACCCTAGTCAAAACAAGCACGGAAATTATACACTAGCACCTCACAAATAGTGTTTGGATACTCTCATCTCTCGGGTGTTATAAGCCTATATATCACTAATGGAAATGGAAAAATATCACTCACTACCTGTCATAGCAAATAGATTACCATAGGCTTGGGAAAGGATCGAAAACCTCAACCACTTGGTGTAAGCACCTAGGATAAACTATCAAAGAGGTCTTTTCAAAGGTTATAACGTTAGGTGTAGGGATATTGAAAACACGGTTTTGTTGGATAAAAGGATATTTTTACTGGTGGCAAGTCAATTATCTTGGTCAATTACATGTACAATGCGGCGTTGCTAAGCCAAGACTCGACTCAACTTAAGCTAATCACAAACTATCAAAAACATAAGATAAACATAAAAGGAAACGGGATGGTAGTCCGTATGTTTTTCTCTTTCTTTTTCTAATTTTTTTTCGTTTTTTCTTGATTTTTCGATTTTTTTTATTTGCATACTCTCTTACCCTACCATCCAAAATAATACATCATAGGGAATTTACATTCCCTTTACACTTGAACTTTTACATACTTTACATGTAACTATTCTAATGACTCGAATTAAGATAATCAAAACACTTGGAGTACTTTAAAAACATTTATGCACATATGGGGGCAATAATTGATGTTCTTCCCCATTACTCCATAACACTAGTACTTTACCCATGAGTCCCAATCGTCCCAAAACAATATATACAAGATATAACTCGACTTAGCAACCATGTAACCAATTAGACAATTAACAAAGGGTTTAAACATATGTTGTAACAATAATGCACGTACTAAAGATGAGTGCATACAAGGAAGGCTAAGGCAATTTGGGTGTACATTTGGGGGTGGATTGTAAACAAATTCTTCCTTTAAGTANCATAACACTAGTACTTTACCCATGAGTCCCAATCGTCCCAAAACAATATATACAAGATATAACTCGACTTAGCAACCATGTAACCAATTAGACAATTAACAAAGGGTTTAAACATATGTTGTAACAATAATGCACGTACTAAAGATGAGTGCATACAAGGAAGGCTAAGGCAATTTGGGTGTACATTTG
The DNA here is from genome assembly GCA_014162995.1 of Artemisia annua. NCBI lineage: Eukaryota > Viridiplantae > Streptophyta > Magnoliopsida > Asterales > Asteraceae > Artemisia > Artemisia annua. The sequence continues at coordinate 65,206 of LBNU01012325.1, forward strand.
GGGGTGGATTGTAAACAAATTCTTCCTTTAAGTAAAATGCTTAAAGTTAGAAACGAAAAAGATAGGCTCTGAGGGGTGTACTAGGGGTATCGTGTACTTAAAAATGAGTACATCGCAAAGGTGTGGGGGAATTACTTGACCAATGAAGTCAATGTAATTATATAAACAGGCTTAAAACAAGGGTTATCCTAATGCCTCTTATCATGTAGTAAATCCAAACTACACGAATGTAGTCTCACTTGTGGTCTCGAGATGAATCACTAACGCAAGTTCTAGAATCTAAATACTACCGGTACACTCGCAAGCATTAACAATGAATGCTTTTTCCTAAAGATCTAGGGGCGAACCTCACATATTTGGAGTGGAAATTTTTGAGTGGTACGGTTTTTTTGTGCTAGTCATATAACTCCTATCCATGAGACGCTTATTAAGACTAAAGTTTCACTCCTATATGTTGCAAAAAAATTTAAATTTGGTGCTAAAATTACCCTGACAAGTGTTTCTCTTAGTTTTATTACACATCTACTATTAAACAAACAAAAATCAAGTGCAATTGTAATCTCTAAGGAATCTTCATTTACCCTCCCCTTACACTTAAGCCGAACCTTGTCCCCAATGTTCAATTAAAAGATGTAAAAGTAAAGAAAATGAAATAATGAAATAAATACTCCCCTGATTCGTTCGGTGTGGATAATGTAGTAACATGGTTAAATCCTCCTCCAAGAAAATGTGAAAACTCCAAGATTAAAGCAGCGCCAAAAGCTTGATGTATTGCATGTACATCTTCTTGTCCAATATAACCTGTTAAACCTGAGAAAACAAACACGAGAAACCTTGCATAAAATCGGCGGTAAATTCTACATAAAATTAAATCCTAGAAAGCAAGTAAAGATATAATGCTTGTGGAATTAATATTTGCAGATCCCTGGAGTTTAAAAGTTAAAGATTTTACGAAACTTTACAATTCCGGCTGAAAAACAAAACTTGCAAAATTTTTAGAAAATTTACACCTGACGTCGTCAGGCATTACACCTGACGTCGTCAGGTTGTAATGCCTGACGCCGTCAGAATTGATCTGACATAAATTTTATATTTTGTTTCCGGAAAATTTCTTGAAAAACCTGTCTTCATTCCTGGAATTCCTGCAAAATATTCATTATGACTCGATACAAGCATTTGACTCAAACAAGTACTAATATGTATGTTTATATCTTATTGTTATCGTTCACGTTTAATTCGTTCTTTTAAAACAAATTTGGATTTCCCTTACACTTATCTTTTGTAAAATACCTTTATATGTAGTTAAGACAAAGTTAAAAACAAAATAAAGCATTTTCACAATTTAAATTGAAACATGAACCATAGTCAATATAAATAAAACATATATACGGAAACAAATAAAATTAAATAAATACACAAATAAATAAAGCTTGGGTTGCCTCCCAAGAAGCGCTTTTCTTTATTAACGAGTCTTGTAGCTAGACTCAAAGTTATGCTCACCCTATGTAAGTGAGTTCCTCATCAAGGACATCTTTAGGGTTGAATTTGGTTTGAAGTTTCCTATTGGTACGCTTAGTACGGTATGTCCTTTCAAACTTTTCTCCATCCGGATCATATAATGTCATCTTTATGTGTCATGACCCGTCTCCTTCTTTAGGTGGTTTATCCCAATTCCATTTGTGTTCATCGTTCTCACTTTTCCACCTATTCATTCCTAGGTTAATTGGCAAAACTCCTAGGAAGTCAATCGTCTTCCTAAAAACTAGAGGATCCTCAAATGGGTCCAATTCAGTATCCCTAGCCAAGAGTTGTTCTACCATATGTGTTCGGTTCACAAATTCCTCTTCTAGGTAAAATGGGCGTTGGGGTCCTATGAAGTCTCTATTAACCCAAGGTCCGTATCTAGAGGGTCTCCTATTTATATCTACCCAATGAGGTGTTGGTTCCTCCTCATTATCGTAGCTATGCTTCTTAACATCGTAGACCGACCAAGTTTCACCTTCTCCTACCGCTATCTTAGATTCCTTACAATCAATCATAGCACTAGCGGTCGCTAAAAATCCTCTTCCTACTAATAATGGGCATGTAGTATCACTAACCATATCTAGGACATGAAAGTCCGCTAAGATGGTTAATCTTCCTACGTGAACTACTACATCTTTAATCATTCCAACCGGGTGGGCCACGCTTCCATCCGCTAGACCAATTATTACTTCCGTCTCCTCTAACTTTCCTAGCTTAAGAGTGGTGTAAAGAGACAAAGGAATCAAGTTAAGGCTTGATCCAAGATCGGCTAGTGTATCGAAAGCTTTGGAGTTCCCTATCTTACAAGGTAAAACAAATATGCCCGGATCATCTAATTTCTTAGGTAACTTGTTTTGAACGAAAGCAGTCCCATTTTTACCTAACTTAAGTTTCTCTTCATATTTTTCCAAAAGGGCATTGTAGTAGGGAGCACGGGCTAAGACATCAATGACGGGGCGCTCAAGGTGAAGCTCTTTGAATTCATCGTCAAGTTCCTGTGTAGGAGGTGTTTCAACTATGTTATTGACCGATTTAGTGTTAGATGTCTTACTTATGTTGTCTTTCTGAAGAATTTGGGTTTGGTTGAAACACGTGCTCATGGCGTTGACCGAATAGTATTGCGGACAAGAACTGGGGGACGAAACCGATAAGATGGCGTTAACGTTTAGTTTCGGGTTCTTGACCGTGTCGCTCGGGAGTGCTCCCATTTCCCGGTCATTGAGAACTTTCAACAAGGTGTCAATCTTATTTGTCATCTCGCTTTGTTTTTGTTTAAAATCGGCTTCAAACTTTGCCATACGAGCTTCTTGAGATGCCATAAAATTGGACATCAATCCTTCAAAATTATTGGTACTACCATAGTTGTTAGAAGGATTGTTGTTGAAAGTANCGAATAGTATTGCGGACAAGAACTGGGGGACGAAACCGATAAGATGGCGTTAACGTTTAGTTTCGGGTTCTTGACCGTGTCGCTCGGGAGTGCTCCCATTTCCCGGTCATTGAGAACTTTCAACAAGGTGTCAATCTTATTTGTCATCTCGCTTTGTTTTTGTTTAAAATCGGCTTCAAACTTTGCCATACGAGCTTCTTGAGATGCCATAAAATTGGACATCAATCCTTCAAAATTATTGGTACTACCATAGTTGTTAGAAGGATTGTTGTTGAAAGTACGATTTGAGGATGAACCGTTTGATTGAAAAGGATTAGGTGGATTGGAAGAATTGTTTTGGGGTGTGTTTTGGTTTTGTTTCCACCTAAAGTTTGGGTGATTTTTCCAAGAGATGTTGTATGAATCACCATAAGGGTTTGGCTCGGGTTTGAAAGTGTACCACTTGTCTCCCGCTCCGTCGGTACGCGAGGATGCGTAGTCCGAAAAAGCTTGTTCGGGGAGTTCCATGCAATCACGAGTGTCGTGGGGACCACTACAATATTCATATGAAGAAGTGATTTTGTTCACTTGGTTTGAAGGTTTAGGAGCTTCGTAGGATTTCATGAGAAACTTGACTTGGTCTTCGAGTTCCATGATCCTACATTCGAGAATGCTTGAATTATTCGAAGGCAAATATATTACCTTGACCGTTTTGTTCAAATCACGGGGATCATTCCAACATTCGTTGTCATAGAGAGCAAGATCTTATATGAGTTCCCATGATTCTTCCGCACTCCGATCACGTAGCTTACCACCGGCCGCTTGGTCAATGGTTTGCCTTGTGGAAAAATTGATATGGTCATAGAAGATTTGGACTTGGAGCCAAAGATCTATGCCATGATGAGGGACTTCTGAAGTAAGTCCTTGAAACGAGTCCATGCTTCGTAAAGGGTTTCGCCTTGACGTTGTTGGAACATCAAGATGTCATTCCTTAACTTGGTGGTTCTTCCCAGTGGGAAAAATTGAGCAAGGAAATGAGAGGTGAGATCATCCCAAGAGGTGATGGATCCCGCAGGTAAACGCTCAAGCCATTGACTAGCTTGGTCACGTAGAGAGAATTGGAAGAGATGCAGTCGGGTCGTATCTCGAGTTTCAACATCATGGTCTATGGAATCTACGATTTTAAGGAAATCCTTGAGATGTTGGTTTGGATCTTCGGAACGAAGTCCATGGAATGCACATCCGCTTTGCACCAACCGGATCGTGTAGGATCGCAAGGGAGACATATTGGCTCCTTGAGTGAGCTCGATGGTGTTTCGATAGCCTTGGTGGCTACGACGGGAGTATTCTCCTAAAGTGCGTGCTCTAGGAGGTTGGTTTGGTTGTGGTGGGTTTTGTTGTGGTGGGTTGGCGAGATCAAAGATATTACCACCTTCCATGATGGCGGATGGTAATGGTTACGAACAAAGAAAGGAAGAAAAAAGATAGACTAAAGAAAACCTAATTAAAAGAAAATAGAAATCTCACTAGATAGGAATCTAATGAGTAGACCTAATAAAAATAAATTTCAACCTAAGCAATAACTATTCCCCAAGCAGCGGCGCCACAAACTTGATGCGTGGTTTTGCAACCTTGCAAAAGGTTTTACTTCTCAAGGGATCTTGAGAAGCTTGCAATCCCCACCAGGCAGTGTACCTGACCGATGTAGTATAGTGAGTGGCAAGTACCGGGGGATTGATCGTTCTCTAGGGGAATAGTGTCGTTAGGATTGAAACTAATCTAACTAGGTCTAGAGGTGAGGGATGATTCTTTTTGTATTTTTATGTTTTATGAAAAGCAAGTAAAATATCTCGGGTATTGGAAGAGTGGGCGGAATTAGTTGCTAGCCAACTAACCCAAATAACTACTTAAACAATTAAAATAAAATAACAAGAAAATAAAATTGTAGGAACTTTATATATGGAGAAAACGTGTTTACTTAGATTTCATTACTCCTTAGTTATCTTTTATTGATTAATTGGTTTGTCACAATTGCGTGGATGAAGGGTTGCATTCCTTAATACCATTCATGGGGCCGTGTACGATCTTCCCCAACTCTATAAGCTCTATCTATTCCTTTGACGACACGTTTAGTATCCTATCATGGCCTCATAAATAGTTACTTATGCATCTAATACAACCAATAAAACCGTAGTACACATCTGATTACGTTTTTTAAGACCTTCAAGCAAGTTACCGTATAGGAGATTAGCCAGTTTTCTTAAGCCTAACGCTAAAATCAATCACCCACAACAATCAATGACAAACCAACAATCAATAATCAATAACTAAGTTTCATTATATCTAAGCAAACACAAATAAACCTAAGCTTACATGTTAATAGAAAGAAAAGCATACAAGATAATCAAACAACACATAGAAATATTGAATGATTAAAGGATAACTTATCTATATCTATACTACATATAAAGCATGAATGACTTTCTCTCCAAAATTTTAAGACTTATAAGAAATTAAGCATGGTTTACAACACTTTAATGCACCCAATTTTCAAAATTACGACAAAGTAAGCATATTGTACAACAAAATAAAGCGTGGTGTCATTTTAAGACCAAAATTCTATCAAACAACATTAATGTACAATAGCTGCAACCAATTTTCAGATTTACAACAAAACAAGCATAGTGTACAACAAAATAAGCATGATGTTATTTTCAGAATTATTTTCAAACTTACAACATTAATGCTATTAAAGTGGTCAATGTTATTAATAACTACTAGCAGAGTACCCGCGCGTTGCAGCGGCGGGTACCCTGAAATTAAATTTTTCGGTGAATCATGTATTTTAGTTTATTATGTTCTTTTTGACAATAAATTTACGGATATCAAGAATTTCATTTAGCCCGTGCCCGTTCGGGCTCGTGCCCATTCGGGCTCGTGCCCGTTTGGCTTGCACCCGTTTGGGCTAAAGCCCATTTGGCCCATTGCCCGTTGCGTGAATTGGCACAACAATAAGTAAAAACAGAAATATTTGGTTAACGAACGAATAAAAATAAACGTTATACGTATTTATATTTAAAGTTTATGTAAAAACGAATATAAAGTTAATGGAAATAGTTTCGGGTGCTCGGGAAATGATTATGACACGTTTTATTGGTCTCGTTAGCATTTCGTTAAAAATATAATAAAAATGACAATAATAGTCCCTATGGGCGCATTAGGGTTTGCTTATGGTCCAAACTACACATACATAAACACACATTATAATAGTTTAGGGTTTTCACCCTTTCTCCTCTCTCTCTCTCTTAGCCGCACCTCACCAAACCCTCACCCTCTCCATTTCCGGCCGTTTTTCCGGCCAAAGCACCACCACCGCCGCGAGTGAGCTTACACCGCCACCACCACATTCACCTTTATCTCATCCTCGTTCTTTTGACATATTACACGCGCTCCAATTCTCACCCAAACACATCTTTTGTTCGAGTTTTGGTCACGAATTCGACACCCACATCATCTCTTTCGTGTTTTCTTGGTTACCGAAGACTAAGGTAGGAAGAACTCGTCGTTCTAGTGGTCGTAGCACCACGTTTGGACTCAAAACCCCACGGTTTTGAGGGTTCACACATAATAACGAAAAGATAAACTATTAAATTGTACATTGTGCTTAAATAGTTGTATATTTTGATGAAGGGGTAAATTAAATATGGATGGGTTTTAATGGAGGGTTGTACATTGTGTTTAAATGATTGTAATATTGGGTGTAGGGGTGTCTTTAATGCTATTAATGTATAATTCATAGTGTTTTGGTCTGAATTTGGTTCCATGCTTTTTTTTGTTGTACACCATGCTTTACTTGTTGTAATTATGAAAATTCCTTGCTTTAAAGTGTTGTAAACATTGCATAATTTTTTGTACATCTGAAATTTTTGGAGAGAGAGTCTTTTGTCTATTATAAGTAGTATAGATAATGACTACTACTTACAAGAAAAGAAACATAGTGTACAACACTTTAATGCACATAATTTTCAGACGTATAAGACAAGAAGCATAGTGTACAACAAAACACCACATTAATGCTATTTAATGTAGACAATTATTTAACTGGTCAATAAATACAATTAATACAGTTATTAAAGCACCCCTTACATAAAAAAAATACAAATTATCAAGCATATTGTACAACAAAATTAAACACAATTCCTGCATTAAATTTCACTGCTACAAATAATAAAGCACATTATACAAATATTCAAGCCCGTACGGGCAACGGGCCAAATGGGCTTGAGCCCGAACGGGCGCGGGCCAAACGGCTCGGGCCCGAACAGGCACGGGCCAACGGGTTCGAGCCCGAACGGGCACGGGCTATACGAAATTCTTGATATCCGTAAATTTATTATTAAAAAGAACATAACAAACTAAAATACATTATTTTTCGAAAATTTTTATTTCAGGGTACCCGCCGCTGCAACGCGCGGGTACCCCTGCTAGTCTTCAATTAAACATGGGCAAAGAAAGGGTATGAAACCCTTGGAAAAGGTCTGAAATTCGAGCTAGGGTTTATGTGTGTGTTACACCAAAAGTTCCTCCTCTAATAAATGAAAAATCCAAAAATATATATGGAATTTACAATCTGACGGTGTCACCTTTTAGGTTGTGACGCCGTCAAGTCACCGTCCTAGGGTTTCTCTGACTGCCTAGATCCACTTCTGACGCCATCTGGTTCAAATGTTCTCTGGGCCGTCTCAAATTCGAGCTAGGGTTTATGTGTGTGTTACACCAAAAGTTCCTCCTCTAATAAATGAAAAATCCAAAAATATATATGGAATTTACAATCTGACGGCGTCACCTTTTAGGTTGTGACGCCGTCAAGTCACCGTCCTAGGGTTTCTCTGACTGCCTAGATCCACTTCTGACGCCATCTGGTTCAAATGTTCTCTGGGCCGTCTCTCTTTAGGTTAACAAGTGACGGCCTTGGCGTTTTATAACGTGACGCCGTCACGTGTAATCTTCCCAATATCTTTCTGGCGCATCAAGTGTAAAATTATTATCCACCTCTTGATCAACATGTGACGGCGTCACCTAGTGAGTCTTGACGCCGTCAGGTACTGTTTCCAGCTTGGATTCTTGACTTTGTCGTTTTCTTCACTTTTTGCTCCAAAAACGTCCAAAGTGCTCCATTTTCCAGAATTCTTCTCCAAAGTACCTAAATTGACAAAAGAAACGATTTGAGGTAATAATTGATCACAATATCACGATTTAGGGCTTAAATGACCTCTAAAAGCGTAACAAATTTCTCCTTATCAATTACCCACCTCACTCATTCCTTTACATTCCCTTTCCCTTTCCTTTTCCCTTTCCCTTTCCGTTTCCCCACTTTGAGCCAAGCGGGCCCTAAATGTTAGAACTCTTAAAAGAGTTTTTTATTATTATTTTTTTGTTTATTTAAATAATTGGCTCATGCACATTGCAAATTATCTCATAAAACATGTAAAAAGGGTTTCAATTTTGTATATGGGAGGCTCATGCAGCTATCAAACTAAAAGGTTACTCTTTTAACAGTACTTTCAGGAGTAGGCAGTTATTTTGAATTTACTAGTAGTTCACACTTTCAAATCATTACTAATTCTTTTCTACAAATTAAGTGATGTATATTACTTTTGTATGTCGGACGCTTACATTCAAGTGCCTGTTTAGCTCGGAGATGAGTATTGTGAACTCTTCATGACATTCCTTTCTTATGTCTAGTATTAAAATTTTAGGTAAATCAATACAATGCAACTGCGTATACATTTACTTCTCTAAAACAATAATGAAATGAGGGATCATAATTAAGACTTTCATATAGCTTTTTATCTTCAAAATGTACCTTTTGGAAATATATATCTCATTCAACGTATTTCTAATGACAATATCCAGTTATTAGGCTAAAGGCTATTAATTAAGAATGTACCAGGATCTTAATGTCGCATTCTGTTGTATATTTTGTAGAAACGTAGAGGGGGTGAATACGTTCCTCTTTAAAACTTAAAATGTTTCATATCAAATTCCCGATCAAGTGTGACTAAATATGAATAGTGGTTAAGTCACTCACAACAAACATATAAGTCACGCAATCACATAACATAAACACAACATGAGGTTTAAACGTCTTTAGCCAATTCAGATTATACTGTGGACGGTCCCAGAAATACACCGACGGTCCCTTAAATGTTTGGGGACCGTCCCTATATAAAGGATCGCCACCAGTGGGCATATCTATTATGTCTGATTAAGTTTTCTTATGTTTTGTGTTTCTAAGTTAGCTAGTTGATTTCACAAGCATGTACACACCAAGCCACACAAACATAAATGTAATGCAAGTATGGAAAGTAAAGAGTAAGGAAGAGAAAACGCAAACCGGACACGGTGATTTATAGTGGTTCGGCACGAAGCACCTCTTCGTCCTACTCCACTCCCCGAGTACCACACTCGAGAGTTACTTCACTAATCAACACGCTCCTTTTAGGCGGAACAAACCATACACAAGCTTACACCAAGTTTAACGACACTAAGCGGAATGTCGAGTCCTAATCCTAGCTAGAACCAATCTACACCAAGGCCCACGTGGCCACACGAACAAGCACTCTTGTCCCACTTAGATCGACACACGATCCAAGCCTTCACACGAACGAGCACTCCCGTTCACTTGAATCTTCACACTAAGACACACTTGGATCTTCACCCAATCCAAGCCTTCACACGAGACACACTTAGATCATCACCCGATCCAAGCCTTCACACACCAATTCAACTAAGTCCTAACTTACACACTAGGACACCACACACCATACAAAAATTACATGACCTATTCTAGTTACAAGACTTCTTGGATCTACATCACCATCCAAGTTCACACATATAATCCCCATCCTCGGCTCACACACAAGTCGGATACAATGACAATATTTACAGAACCTATCACCGCAAAACTTGTTATGTTTGTGTGCGGACACCTATAACATCTCGAATCTTTATCTATGTCGAGAGTTCTTCTCTTACCCATGAGGTAGAGGAAAAAGAAAATCATAACACTAGTTATGTTGGTGTGTGGACTCAATAACACTTCGATTCTTGACGACTTCGAGTGTTCTTCTCTTGCACATGATGTAGTGGATGACGGGATCACTTATAAACACATACCAAAGAGTTATAGTGATCAAAGAATGAAAAGCAAAGACCAGGAAATTTTTTGTGCAAAGAGGATTGGTTTTTCTGATGAAAATGGGTCAGTATTTATAGGCAGCTCGAAAAGCGGGGGACGGTCCCTTAAAGTTTGCACGGTCCCGTGGTCCCTTATATTTAAGGGACCGTCCCGACAGTTTTTGTCCTTTTGTGGTGAAATGTTACCTTGTGAAATTTTATCTGGTTTGGGCGGGAAATAAGACCGTTTGGACATTTTGAAATTCAAATTTCAAATTATTTTTCTTATTAAAACATTTCTTTATAAATACAAAAATAATTTGTCTAATTTATTTTTGTAAAAATGTTTTGTCACATTTATAAATATGTGAGGTTTAGGACAAAAATACTTTCTTTGATCACTTAACAAAGTTGGTATGGTGTGTTTGTACATACCTGAAGTGATGTCGAGAGACGTTGATGTGTGAACGAGTAACTTGTGCACTTTACGTTATGTATTACAAGTTACCCATTTTTCATCATTAAAACATGAAGACATTGTATAGATTAAACGTCGTAACGTTTGCACTAACATATTTTTTTTTAAGAAATAAGTAAGAACCAAAAAAGTGGGTTCCCTTGGTGAATGGCTGAAATCGAGTCATTATTGTAGAGATCATTTCGCCTTAATTATCGTTACTTTTATAAGTTACTTCAGAAATTAGAATAATTTGAGTAAATCAGATTAGAGTTCACAAAGGTATTCATATGCCTGCTACAGATGGTTATTAGTAATATGCTAACATCTACATCTGACATTTATATCATGGCTAACATTTTGGTTTGCAAACCTTATGGGAGATGCCAGAAATTCAACTAGGTGCCCACACTATAAGGTCTCATGGAGCTCAAGTGGCAAGGGTCCACATGCCTGATTGGTTTGTTCTCTTATTTCTTGTGGCCATTGAAGTCATTTTGAATGTGATAGAACTATTCTACCACTTTGTTGGTGCGGAAATGGTGGATGACCTTAGGTACCCTTTGCAAGACATTACTGGTCCGTTGTGGGCAGTAGCGGATACAAGAATTTAGACTATGTGTGGCACAATTCTCGGCTCACTTTGCTTCGCGAATAGATCTTATTTTAGTTGTCCATTGATTAGGGTAAAATTAGTTGGTTTTTTCCGGTTTTAGTTCTTGTATGCGGTTTGAACATAGTATATAAATAAATTAGATATTTTGAATCATAGATAGGAATCGAAAACTATATCAAAACCCAATACACTAGAATGATTTAAAAGAGAGTTAATGCTCAGACGATTTGTTTGATAAAATTTCTTATGCAATAAAATACTCCATAAAATAAATCCAAATTAGCTTATTGAGCTACCTCTGATTGACAAATAAAACTAGCTAAAAAACAAACTAGTACAAAATATTTATTAAACACTACTATTCATCATCTTGTACCTCCCATGTCTACTTTCTTTTCTTCAAGAACAAAACTTAAAAACATCTTTCACTTTTATTTTTGTTCATTTATGTGCACTTCTATACAAAACTATGTGTAGCACTTTCAAAGAACCAAACATCGTCAAAAAAACATATACTATGTTGGCTTAAATCGTATGTGACACCTGCCACACGTGGCTCACACATAGATCCGCCAGTTCTGGTAGGCATTCTTTGAATCTTTGATGAAATATTACACGGGATTTACTATGACACGATTGACTGAACACTTGTTGCTCTTGCTATTTTTATTTAACATATATACATTATGTTGTATATCTTCAGATCTTTTAATTAATGGGGTTTTGGTATTTTAACATATCAAGTGTAGAAAATACTGAAATTAATCTCATTTCACGCATGGGCTCATAGTTTCTGAATTAGAGAACATAATATAGTAGGATTATTGTCTACTCCTTTGTAACTGATTTATGCATTTTGATCTTATTTCGTATGGCATATAGGTTGAGCGCAGTGCACAAAAAATGTGAAACACTGTAGAAAATCATATAATCTCATGAAGGAGTGAGAGAACATGAATAATGAACTTGAGAGGCAACATTGCAAAGCTAAAGCCGTGGTACATACAATTATCTTTTTTATTTACGTTCCTTAGTTTCTAATTTGGATTGCTTTGTAATGTTGTTTACTACTATGTTGGATGAAAAATCCAAAAGGATGAGATGTGGAACTCCGATCTTGAATGATAAACTACTTTCAATGTTTCAATATTAATTTGGAAAGTTGGATTCATCACATGCTATCCATAAGAAATAGGGAGTGAAGGAGAGGTGATGAACATGAATGTGTATTTTTTCTTTCTTTTTTAATTCTAAGATATCATGTTAGTTGGCATGCAACACTCATAGTTTATCATAGGTTCTGTCCATAACCAAATAGCATGTTCGAGGAATTCAACATGAATTGTTAATTGTCAGTTTATGGTGAGTTTAGGAAATATTTCAAAAATACCATTTTCAAAATTAATCTAGACCATTTTATTAGTTTTTGACGAAATTTTAGGATTGCAATTTCGTGAAAAGAATATGCTTATTCATTGCTGTCTCCGGATCAATACAGGGCAGACTCTTATGCTCATATTTGAAATTGGACGTTTCGATTCTAGTCAAACGAGTTGAAAGTTGACCCATAAAGGGTATGTGTTCAAACATGTCTTATCCATGCTAAAGAGATTAAAGGTGTGTCATACTTATGAAGTCTTATATGCTAAAAGTTATTGCAAACCAATCCTTATACATAGTTTCATTTATTAATAACACATAATCACTAACATTTCTAAAACTAAAAATTGAAAAATTGCTTACAATCACATTCTCAAGGAACAGTATATGGGTCTGCTATGCTTTTACAATGTTATTGCCATGTTGGAGGCCGGATTCATTGCCTCTCGTACACCACTATTAGTTATACACTTCTGTTAGATATTTGTAGCCTCCATAATACAACTTTTAAGGTAATAATAAAAAGTGGTAATTACCAAAATAGACCAGTCGTCCTATGACTCATCACTTTTTAAATCTAAAATTTTCAAAAGTCCAAAATAGACCGGGGGCGACTCTTATTTTGGGCAACTCTTGTCTATTGACTAAAATACCCCTCTGTACCAAACCTTGTTACAAAATAATGATAAACCCAGATTCTGGTGACACCATTTACAAACCTAGTTTCCGGTAAACAAACCTCTTTGTATGTACCATTGCAACCACTAGTAACAACTTACAAGAACTTGCTTTATTGAACCACAAACTGCAAACATGCCAATATCCATCAGTTAGGGGTGGTAATTTTCGACACGACATTAACCCGACATAAAGTTAAACAGGTTTGGGTTAAGGATAAACATGTTTGGGTCAAAAACAGGTCAACCCGTGTAACATGTTTAATAAATGGGTCGTGTTTGAGTTGAGTAATTATTAAACAGGTCAACCCGTGAACCCGTTTAAGTATATAGGCCTCTAAAATGAAACATATAGCTTGGATTTTATGATAGATTTGGATTAAATGTATTTCATTATGTAAGTGAATTATGATTATAACTCACATATTATTGAAATTGTCGCGTAGTTATATATATGTTATTTTTATCAATTTTTAGATCGTTATACATGTTTTGCTTCTATTAGTTAAATCGCCAAACCACTAACCCTATTCGACACTTGACCTATTTACTTAAACAGGTTAAACGGGTCACAAACGGGTTACACGTGTTATGCAATTCTGGGTTAGGATTGAGTTTCTTGACACGATTAATAAATGGGTCGTGTTTGGGCATAAGTTAAAATAACCTGCCAACCCGCGAACCCGAATAGGTTAACCCGAACACGACTCGATTGCCACCTCTACTATCAGTTATGCAAATTCAAAAAGCTAAAGAGATACACTTAAACCAAACATTTTCACATTATAAAAAGGGCTAGATAAAAATTTTCAGTAGCATATTCACAACAAAACCCAGAACTCAAACATACAAAAATGATAACCCACTATAATAATCAATTCAACAACACCTACAAAATTTATACATCGTTCTTTCTCTTATTTTCACAACTTTAATCAATTCGTAACTGTAACACTTTTGATTTTTCATTCCTTGTCAACTCCGAAAGAAGAATCACAACCTTTTTATCTACAAACATAAACATGAAGCATAAACCAGGCCCTTTGAATCTTGTTGTGAGTGGTGAACCAGATGGGTGACGACCAACTCCACCAAACGCCCATCGTCACCACCACAAAACCGTCCGACCACTATATCCGACCACATCCGCGGTTGTTGTTGCACGTGATGGTGGATGAGGTGGCCGACGGATGTGGTGGTGTTGCTGAAAAGAGTTTTTAGTTTGTGTATATTTTTAATTTATTATTATTATTATTATTATTATTATTATTATTATTATTATTATTATTATTATTATTATTATTATTATTATATTTTTTTTGATTATGATGTTTTGGGTCTGAATCTTACTATCATATCTTACTGTTAAGATGTGGTTATAAAGTCTGAATCTAAATAAAATAATGTTGTTTGTTTTTTTATAATTGTCTGAATGGTTTTAGTTGTTTTTTTTAAAGCATATATTAAACTATATCAATGCAATAAATAAATAGCTTCTATAAACATGAAACAAACATTTTTATGAATTTAATACAATAATAAATAATTAAATAAGAGGCAATAAGAGTGTTAAGAGGTAATAAGAGTTTACCACCACATCTTATTGGGTAAGATCGTAAGAGGGATAACCTCTTCCCGCGTCTGACTGGAAGGAAAAAACAAACAACCCTTGCCTCTTACCTTGTCTGACTGGTAAGTAATAAGAGGCAGTAAGAGTTTTTTTAGAAAAACAAACACACCCTAAGGTGATAGTGGTGGTGGCGTCCAACTATAGCTTGGTGTTAGGCGGAAACCGACAGTAATGGTGGCCGTTGATGGTGAAGGTGGCCGGATTTGGTAGAGAGAGGAAACGAGTGTGTGTTTGTGAGAAGAGAGGAAAAGAGAGTGTGATTGTGAGAAAAAGAAGAAGGTGTTTTGTATTTTGTAATAAGATTAGTACATAAGGGTATTTTAGTCATTTTAATTTTGACTAATTGAATTATGGTATGCGTTGTACAAGTTGCCAGTCGTTCGGTCTATTTTGGACTTTTGAAGATTTTAGATCTGGAAAATGATAAGGCGTAGGGCGACTGGTTTAGTTTGGCAATTTTACCTAATAAAAGTAATTAAATGTGTTGTCTTTAGCCTCTAAAAAGTTACTTAAGTAGCACCATTTATGTTCCAACTTGAATATGTTTGGTTACAATCCTAAAATTTCTTGCTAACTTAAGTAGCACCATTTATGCTAAGATATCATGAGTTTTCATATGCTATCTCAATTTGTTAATTTTTTTGTTTTTATCTTTTACCTCTTATTTTGTATAACTTGATATAGTATGCCTATATGTATTGTTGTTGGTCAAAAGTGATACGTGTTATAAAACCGTACAAGATGATATTTTACATTTGGATTATCAACTAAAAACAAAATGATATGTAGAATCATCTTTTTTCTTTCCAACAAAGGAAGAAATGTAGATTGTCAATATAAAATAAAACATTATCTTAAATTTGAGCATGGTCACTAAAAGAAACTCAGGTTGGAATCTTTTGCTTTTGTACAACGCCAGAGTAATGATTTCCTTTGTAATGTTGTTTTATGTATTATTTCTCTCCTTTGATTTGTAGAGTTAGTCCCTTTTGTTAAAATCGGTAATTCCTCATCAGATGAAGTTCTGTCATATTTTTCCATGTGGTACAGATATAAATGATAAAACGGAAGGTAGAGAAGACCATCACGCTTTTCACACACACACAAAAGAGGTTAAAATTTTGTCTGACTATATACCATTTTTTTTACAAGTCTTGCAATGATTTTTCCTTGTTTTTCATAGGGTGTAGAAAGCAACATTCAATAGGTAACTCAAAATATGTCTCGAGTCTCCCCATTTCTTTGGCATGCTTTCTAATGATAATGCTTTTATATTTTGCTCATGATGCATAATTAAGATTTCCATTCTTAAAAGATTACTAATTAAAAAAGATGTGGTTATAGGTGCAATCATCAAATATAAATTATGTTTATTGGGACATGTTTAAGCAGGTGTGTGTTTATATAAGTGGAAGACAAAACTTCATACATAGAAAAAAAAATGACTGAAGATGGTTATGTTCTTTTCCTGTTTAACTATTGTGTCTGATATGACGTATGTTTCACTATTAGCAAATTTATATTTTACCTCTAACTTTGTGACACACAATGTCATTAACAATTCCTTTTCCACGTATCTTGAAAATACATGTGAATTTCATGGGTCTTTTAGTTATCTATTCTCTATTATCTGTTGTCTGTTGTCTGTTGTCTGTTGTCTGTTGTCTGTTGTCTGTTATCTTTGATAAAACATAGTTTTGAGGTTAATTTGTGCCATCAGTTTTGTCCATGTGTAGTAATGTGGTTAAGTCATATGTTAAGCAAAGTTTTAAAGAAAAGTTTAGAATCATTTTAAGAAAGTATGAATCAGCGTTTTAAACACTTTCACACTATAACTAACCAATTCATTTCACCATTTTATTCACATATTCAAACTACATTTCTCTATACACATNATTTTACCTAATAAAAATAATTAAATGTGTTGTCTTTAGCCTCTAAAAAGTTACTTAAGTAGCACCATTTATGTTCCAACTTGAATATGTTTGGTTACAATCCTAAAATTTCTTGCTAACTTAAGTAGCACCATTTATGCTAAGATATCATGAGTTTTCATATGCTATCTCAATTTGTTAATTTTTTTTGTTTTTATCTTTTACCTCTTATTTTGTATAACTTGATATAGTATGCCTATATGTATTGTTGTTGGTCAAAAGTGATACGTGTTATAAAACCGTACAACATGATATTTTACCTTTGGATTATCAACTAAAAACAAAATGATATGTAGAATCATCTTTTTTCTTTCCAACAAAGGAAGAAATGTAGATTTTCAATATAAAATAAAACCTTATCTTAAATTTGAGCATGATCACTAAAAGAAACTCAGGTTGGAATCTTTTGCTTTTGTACAACGCCAGAGTAATGATTTCCTTTGTAATGTTGTTTTATGTATTATTTCTCTCCTTTGATTTGTAGAGTTAGTCCCTTTTGTTAAAATCGGTAATTCCTCATCAGATGAAGTTCTGTCATATTTTTCCATGTGGTACAGATATAAATGATAAAACGGAAGGTAGAGAAGACCATCACGCTTTTCACACACACACAAAAGAGGTTAAAATTTTGTCTGACTATATACCATTTTTTTTACAAGTCTTGCAATGATTTTTCCTTGTTTTTCATAGGGTGTAGAAAGCAACATTCAATAGGTAACTCAAAATATGTCTCGAGTCTCCCCATTTCTTTGGCATGCTTTCTAATGATAATGCTTTTATATTTTGCTCATGATGCATAATTAAGATTTCCATTCTTAAAAGATTACTAATTAAAAAAGATGTGTTTATGCAATCATCAAATATAAATTATGTTTATTGGGACATGTTTAAGCAGGTGTGTGTTTATATAAGTGGAAGACAAAACTTCATAAATAGAAAAAAAAAATGACTGAAGATGGTTATGTTCTTTTCCGGTTTAACTATTGTGTCTGATATGACGTATGTTTCACTATTAGCAAACTTATATTTTACCTCTAACTTCGTGACACACAATGTCATTAACAATTCCTTTTCCACGTATCTTGAAAATACATGTGAATTTCACGGTGTTGGGTTTTAAGTAACTCTGCTTCTAATAATATCAATCTGCTGCTGACTGACTCTGCTGCTGGAATTGTGACTCTGCTGCTCATATTGAAGAACTCTGCTGCTCAGAGTTAATTATAGTATTGAGTCATGTATTTATGTTAATGATTGTATTAAATATTCTATAGGTTTAGAATATCGTTTGTGTGTGTAAGAA
>LBNU01012328.1:7158-18916 GCA_014162995.1 Artemisia annua
ATAAGAAGAATGGCTAGTTCTATAACTAGGTTTGACATCGAAAAATTCGATGGGAAGAATGACTTCGGGTTATGGCAAATAAAGATGCGGTGCTTTAATTGTACAACTGGGATGTGATGCTGCATTAGAGACATTACCCGCGGACATGGAAGCAGGTGAAAAGGCTGCTTTGATGAAGAAGGCATACAGTACCTTGATTATATGCTTAGGAGACCGGGTTTTACCGGAAGTTACCAAGGAAACAACTGCTGCAGGAATTTGGACGAAGTTGACTAGTCTGTATATGACTAAGTTATTAGCAAACAGACTGTATCTGAAGAAAAAGTTGTACACGTACCATATGAGTCCAGGTACAAAACTGGGTGACCATATAGTTGAGTTTAATAAGTTGATACTTGATTTGGCGAATATTGATATCGAGATTGAGGATGAGGATCAGGCACTAATGTTACTTACATCGTTACCCTCTTCTTATGAAAACTTTGTGGAGACATTGTTGTATGGGAGGGAATCCTTGACAATGGAGGATGTTCTTGCGACTCTGAATTCATGGGAGTTGAAGAAAAGAACTGAAGGTACAAAGGAAGAAACTAGTGACGGGTTATATGTAAGGCGAAGGTCAGATCATGCAAGAAAAGCTCATTCTGGTGGAAGTTCGTGATTTAAGTCAAGGGGTGGATCTGGTAAACTCAAGTGCTTCATATGTCATTCAGAGGGTCATTTGAAGAGAGATTGTCCAAGGAATAAGTCAAATAGGTTCGTCAGGAAGGGTAAGCATGATCAGGATTCTGATTCTTCTAATGACGAGGGTAACGCCTACTTTGGAGAAGCCTGAATGGTAGTCGGGAATGATGAGATGACTGAATTGGTAATGGATTCAGGTGGGTCTTATCATATGACACCTATGAGGGATTTCTTATATGACTTCAAGGATGATGGTGGTTCGTTTCAGTTAGCTGATAACTGGACATATACTATGAGAGGGACAGGAAAAGTGAAGATACAGTTGCATGATTGATCAAGCTTTGTACTGGAAGATGTCAGGTATGTTCCAGGGTTAAAAAAAAGCTTGATTTCATTGGAAACTCTTGAAAAAGAGGGTTATACTGTGAAGATGCAGATGGGTAGAGTCAAGGTGATTAAAGGTTGCCGGGTTATGATGACTGGGATCAGGAAAAAAAACTGTGTGTATACTCTTGAAGCAAAAGTGATGACTTTTGGTGTACAAAATCATGGAGGTTCAAAACAAGTTGGATTCAAGCAACTTGGTAAAAAGCAAGTTGGGTTCAAACAACTTGGTCATAAACAATTTGGGTTCAAACAACTTGGTACTGGTGTTAAAACAGGAGTTCATGGAGTACAGGTTGATAAACGTGTTTGGTTTAAGGTGGAACTGCATGAAGCTCAAGGGAATCGTGAAGCTGAGGTTGTTCAGGTTAGTAACGATGATGTTGCAGTGGCTCAAAGAAAGTTAAAGGTTAAACAACTTGAAGAAAATACAAACACGGACTGCTTGGTAAAGGAGCAGGAAAATGTACACATTGGTATAAAGTTGGGGGCAGACATTACGGTAACCGGAGTACCTGGTCAAGAGGGTGCAGAGGGTAATGCCGCTGAAAAGAAGAAAGTGAAGGAGTCTACGGAAGCTAATCTTGGAAAATTACTGAAGTACAATGCCTGGTCGACAAGGTGGTCCTCAGTCCTAGATTCCAGCACGAGGAGAATGTGCTCAGTATCGGTTATGTTTAAATGTTACTCCTAAGGTGGAAATTATTATATATTAGTAGTAAACTTAAACATACTTTAGGCACTTAAGTGTACTTTGTAATTAGATTAGTTGTTAGACATAAACTAGGATTATGTAGCTTGGAGTGCAAGGCAAGCTAAGGTTTCTACCCCCTCATCTCTATAAAAAGAGATGAAGGGGGATGCTAGTTATTAATTCTTCTTGCTCAATTGTAAAAGCTTGGTATTAATAAAGGGTACGTTGAGGTATATCGTGTGCAATATTCTTGTCGGTTATTTGTAGTCTCTCGTGTTTGCTACTTGCGCTCAGTACAACTCGCGATCTAGCGTTCCGTGATCGAACTTCGGGTTTCTTGTCGAGGTATTTTCCAACAAGAAAACTTGAGGTTTGCGATGATGAGAAAACATAGCAATGTACAAGTAGATTTGGAGATTATTTGTGTGTGTTTTCTCTCATTTTTTTAACGTGGTATGGTGTCTTCTATTTATAGATCAAATAGAAAGCAACCATTGGAATCATAGTGGGACAAAAGATGGGCCAAAAAATCAGGGGTTGAGGAGACGGTTGCAACACTAAGTTGCCTTCCAAGTCTCCCACTATCCCTATTATTGTTAGAGTTATGGATAAATATTAATACATATATGTCTAAAATCGAACTCGAGACCGCGGGATTGCACACTTTACGTATGAAAATTAAAGTTTAATAATTTAATATAAAAAGTTATATTTAATTATTAATTACACAAAACATATAAAGAATGTTAGTGATTGGCGAAAATTGACTAACATACAAAGATAAGGACAAAGGATAAAAAATAGAGAACAAGAAGGATCTAGAACTCAAACCCTAACTTGTTCCCTAAGTTTTGTATCCTATAAAAGCAAAGTCAAGGATTTTATTTTTTGAGCTCTTGTACACATTAAATAAAAACCTTACTTTTCTTTTTGTAGATCTCAACATGATTCACAGTAGCATGACACACATGTATATTTATTATGCATGTGCATGGGATTGTTAATGGTTTTCTTATTCTTTTGTTTTCTGTAATCGACAAAGACATAACACAATAAATGGTTTTGGTGTTTTGTTTATTTAGTCGATTAGTTTGCTTTTGTTAAAACAAATATTGTTTTGTGTATACTTTAACTAGCATTAACTTTAATTTGTTAATAGTACGTGTGTACAAGAACGTGGTACAATCACACTATTGATTGTATCTTGGATCGATTAACAAAACGGTAAGGGGTTAATCAATAGATCCCTAATTCACATAAACCTAATTAGGGTTCATCCAAGAATTTAAGATTGCATACGGTACGATCTTTATTTATGTTTTTAGTTAACCTTTATATGTTATACTTGATCCTACGCTTCCGCATATGTGACTACATGATTATTTAATTATATGAATGTCATGATTATAAAATTCTAACAGTGGCATCATGAGCCATGTATAACATGTAATTGCTTACTAAAACTAATAAAAAACGTATCTTTGTTGTTTTAGATAGACATGTTATTGTTTCTAGGGTTTTTCTTTAATTTTTTTTTAAAATAAATAAAACCCTATCCCTAATTTAGGGGGGGTCAATTTTCTCCATGAACCCTAATTAGGGTTTGTGGTCTAATTAATTAAGTATAATTAATTGGTTAGAAACCCTAGGTTTGTAACATGTTTATGTGAACTATGTGGTAATTGTTATGCATGAATCCATGACGAAACATGCATGTTAGTCATGGACTATTTAATTGTTTGCAAGTATATGTTGCACATCTTAATTCTTAGATAGATCTAAAATTGGGGAAGACTCCAATTATAATTAAAATCAATTTACTTCTTATGTGGTGTACTAATAAACACTAGCTTACGCAATCGATTATTCGATGTATGTGGCTCACTTGTGCAAAGTGAAAGCTTTGGTTAATTATACACATTATAAACCTAGAATTGTTTTAATTAGGGTTTATCTAATTAAGCTTACATGTGGCTATTTGTTTTCACCGCTTTATTTATTAGTTGTTTATTTGTTTTCTTTTAAATTACTTGTTATGTGTTATGTGTTATGTGTTTATCAACGTTGTAAGCAATAACAAGGGTAATTTTGAAAAGAAAAATTAATTAGACTAATAATGGTGAAACCTAATTTTATTAAGAACTTTACAATATAAGATCTTATGTGTCATTCTTAGGGGTTGGCCTTACATGCCATAATGCGTTAAATGCATCCTCGCGATGAGATCACTATTGTAATAGTTTTTAATATGTTTTAAGATGAAAGTTATAAACTTTGTGTTTGATTGATGTTTTCGTACATATGATTATGCAAGTAAGTCTTATTTAGCTAATTCATAGTGATGGAAACAAGGTTTGGAAAGAGCCTAGAGTCTACCTTTCGTTTCCATGCACTTATGTCTTAGTTAAAGACGTCTTACTTACATCATCATTGGGTGTACAATATTATCTTAAGGGTGATTTACTTCAATTCCACTTCGGTGGATGATAATTGAGGTTCTTCTCTAATTGGTGAACCCAATACCTCAAACAAAAGCTTTTAAATTTATCTTACGAATTGGCAATAAAAATTGTTTTTGAAACACTAATGTCATAAAGATGAGTGCATGCATCTTTATACATGTTTTGATTAACACATCAAAATCAAATACCCTAAAAATTTAAGTCACATGCTATCTAACTATAAGGAACACTTGAAGTTAATTTTGGGTATGCGTGAGACCTAGACCAAGATTAATGACAAGGTAAATTTCCGAGTGTGCGTGAGACCACACATGGAGAATTTGCAGTTTCTAAGTTAGACGACTTAAGTAAGTTGATGCGTGAGACCTAGAGCTTACGGCATGAGATGGGATGAAACATGCTTACATTGCAAATTGATGAATCAATTTGATGTAAATCCCATAATTTTCTAGGAATTGGAAAACTTGTTTGCCAATTATTGTTCGACAGATTACCATCTTTTATAATGATTCAGTATATGGCAGATCAACTGACGTAGTAAAATTATGAAAAGTTGGATCCTAGGTTTTCAAGAAAATTATTTGGTTATATTAATATTTCCATGGGTATTATATTTTTTTGAAAACATGTATTATCGAAAATACTATAATTGAATTTTGAAAATTCTTTTAAATGTATTAATGCAACATTGAACCGTAAACATAGGTTATTCTTTTCACCAGTAAATTGATCTACGCCCGTATGGGTTTTTGGTTAGGATCAACTTTACAAAAAGAAAAACATAGTCTTCTTTTCATATAGAGAAGTGTGAGACTTAGTCCTAATTCTTTTCATGAATGAGAAAGGTATAATAGGATAATTAGAATTGTCTATGTTCTAAATACATAACTCATAGCAAACTTTAATAGTAAGAGTATTTGCACTTTATCAGTTATTAAAATAGAAACTATACAAATTACCGCGAAATGGTAAAAGACAAACTAGCATATTTTATGTAGTTGTTTTGTTTTGACCATTTATAGATACTACATACAATCGTTGGAGTGGTAGATCTATACAGGAAGAAATTGCATGCCCAGTTTTTTTTTCAAGTTAATAATTTGGAATGTGATGAATCACATTTATGTAGTAGAATACATTCTTTTAGAACCTATATAATTGTTGGAATGGGTTTTCTCAAAAGATGTAGGAAAGTAAAAAGTACACCATTTCCTTTCACTGATAATGAAACATTTATAATGTTGTCAAATTCAGTGGGAGTATTGTGTGCCTATTACTGAATGAGGGATTATTGTAATGTTCTCTAATTCAGTGGGAGTTATAAGACTTTTGTCTTGATTGTATATCTCAGATTATCTTTTGTATATCTCAAGATAATTACTCTCCAAAATATAGACATTAATATTTTCAAGGATAGTCATGTACATTTCCTTGATTGATTGAGTGATTCTATATCTACTAGTTATGACACAAATCATACTTTTCACAATAACAAACGCGTGCGTGTTGTTTATGTTGTACTTGATGTTGTTCCATGCACAAGTGGGAGAAATCTTGATTGTGTGCAAGGTACAATACATAGTAATATGATTTAAAGCATTCTCTTAACTGCAAAGTAAGATACTATAGTTCTAATATGATTAATATATCTAATCTAAGAAAACACTTGGTGTTGAAAATTTAGTAAACGTGAGATGCAGACTAAATTCTAACAACAAGGTGAATTTTCATGTATGCGTGAGACCTATACGGATAATTTACTGTTTTAAATTATACATCTATTAGAACATGTGTCAATATGGTAACAAGACAACTTCAATATTTATAGATTATTGGAATGACATAAATACATGAGGTGATATAATACTACTTCGATAATTATGTATTCTTAGAATGACATAAATAAATGAGAGTAGTGAGTTAACTTGAAAATATTATTGAAACCAAATAATGGTGTTCATGATTACTTTAGTTATACATGTTTATACTTTATTATATAGTTATAAACATGAAGTCTTTTAAGTATTACAAGACTTATAATAAAGTAAGACGTTAACTTGTTATGGTCTTTTAATTAAGACATATACAAGAAGTCATGGAGTTGATCAAAGATTAATAACTTGTAATGGGATTATAACAGTTTATGTCTTCTTATAGAAACATGAACAAGAAGTAACTTGATTAATAAGTACTTAGGTTATAAAGCATGCAAAGTGGCTTGGAAATTCTATTTTATCATTAAGCTGATTTAGTTGGTAAATAGACAAGCTATAAGATATAAGTTTATCTTTCATATTGATAGATTGTCTGACAATATGAGTCCTAATGAAATACCACAAGTTTATGGTGTGTTCAGTTAGGAGAATCAAACTCTATTGTTATTGTTTGATTAAAGATAACTATAACTTCTTTTCTTCCAAAAGATATCAAGGTTAGAAGTTGAGTACGAATTGAATATACTCAATTAGACTCCTAGAAGATTTATAAGACATCATGGAATGTGATGAATCACATTAAGTCTTAAAAATTGAAGTTCTGATTTTGTTAAGCTACTTATGTGTAGGATATTAACAAAAGAATGTCAGAACTGTCAATGTGTATTTGTAATATCCCGAAAAGAGAAAATTTGATTGTTGCTCTAACTGCTAGGTATTTATAGATAGTCTATAGATTAATAAAGGCAAGTGGGAGTTTTTTATCTTGAAAAGATAAAATTACAAAATACATAATCTTCTAAAAACACACTAGTAAGAATCATGATGAGGCTTAACATGTAAATGATAAACCTCAAGATGATGGAATTATCATTCATAGATCCACTTGGATATCTCAGATAATTGGTTAATATGCTGGGAATTATATGATGAAGTATTACCAAATAATGGATTGGGTAAACTACTCATACTATGAATGTTATAGATGCTGTTCATAAAGATATTCAAATTTTACAAATTTGGTTTATCTTAATTCTTAATAGTTAGAGAATGATGATGAGTTTATTCAAAGATAATGTAACCCTAGTGGTTTAAATCTTTGTTAAAACTCATATGGACAAAATTGTATACATATTTTAATGTATGTCTTATGACAAGATTATTAATCATATTTAAGCAATTAACTATGATTGAATACTCTTTCCTAAGCACATTAAAAATACAAAGATGGTAATTGTCATATTTATATGAATATGAAATTTGACAATGAATATCAAAACTCTTTCTTGAATGATTACTTGAGCGAGGACGATAAGTAATCAAAGGGAGTTTATGAATTCAAATAAATCTTTGGAAGTATACAAAGCGCAATAATCCATGAATGGATAATGCATGCATCTAGGAGATTACTCTTATGATTAATTGTTAAATCAATGTTTTGATTTATAATTGGAATAAGGTAATTTCTAAGTATTCCTGAAAGCTAGTGGGAGTATTATGTTTGATTTACTAAATCATATATGTTGTATGACATATAAGAAGTAAAATTCCATATAAGTAAAATGTTAAGTCTTATTGGAATGAAAATTTACTTAGATGATTTAGAAAATAAAACATACAACCTTGGAACAAGAGTTTATTGTTTAATAAACTTGTGCGGTAAATAAATCTAATAGAATATGATATATCATTTTGAAAGACTAAATATATATATATATTTGTAAAGATATAGCATGAATAAAATCTAAGTATGACTGAAGGATTTTCGTGTATATCATTTTATTGTTGTATCATGCTCAATGATTCGACAATATTTGATATCCAATCAAAGTTATTATATAACTTGTGTAATGAATATTCTAATGGAATATGTTTGGTCTTAGAATAACGATCCTCAACCTGGAACTGCTCCTAAATTCTAAGTATATACAATATAGCAAATTGTTGCGTAATTGTTATAGCCGACAGTAAATCTTGAAAGATTGGAAGGCATCAAAATTACACAATGGATATTAAGTTTACGGGATTTTAAAGAGCATATTGTAGTTTTAATACAATGATGCTAGTTTAATTGAGATGACACTCAATACTAGTCATGGTAGGATTTTATCCTTGTTAATGGCCATGTGAACTAGTTGTGCTCAACTAAGAGCATAGTTGCATTATACATTAAAGAATTAGAATACTTTAAACTTTAAAGTGTTTGAAAGTTTGATTGTCATAAATTGGTGGTTGAGGATATCACACCATTTATGAAATATTATGTGACTATATCAAGATAGTTGGATATACACATACAAGAATTTCGCTTAATTGAATTCTTGAAATAAGTATTCTCAAAATTATGATAGATCAAAGTTAGTTGAATAATGCCTTGTCAACAAGTATGATTGTCATTACTTGAGGCATAATTGTCAACAAGTCATTACTTGAGACAAAATTCATTAACTAGAATTATCATGCATTGATCTATTTAGTATTTGGATAAAGGACATTAAGCAATTATTATTTATAATGAATTAAAGTACTTAGTACGTTTGTTTTCATTAATAATAAATTGTGTCCTATATTTGCATGTTTAAATCCGTGAATAACTTATGTTATTCTAAATTGTCCGTTGTCAATTAATGATATGGGAATATCATTAAACTAAGACAAATCTGAGTATTGGTTAGAATATACTTGAAAGTATATTGATGCGTTGACATACCAATTTCACATGATATTCAATGAATTGAATATAGGACTTATCCCAACTACATGATTTTACTTTATGGATCTTGTCAGTAAGTAAATCATGAATTTAGTTATCCTCAGACTTGAGATACCAGATAAGTGTCATGGATGTAGTGCATTTCTGTGGAGCAATCTACCGCTATCCGTAACTGGTAGTTATAAGGGTTGTTTTCAGAAGTGTTGCAAAGTTCATGGGTTAGTCTTGTAGTCAAGAAAGAATTTGTTCCTTCAAATTCGTTTTGAAGTTTAATACTGCTGGGCCCCTCGTAGGGTTGACAAGATGTTTGCGTGCGCACGCCCAAAGTCTATCTGGAATACGTTCAGATGTTTTGGTAATCTTGCTCAATCATAAACAACGAGAAACAGAATTGTTAATTAAAGAATGACTGAGATCCATATCTTTATTAACGTAGTATTAGAAACAAAAGGATAATAATAATGATGAATCATTAAAGGTTTTTCCAGGAAACCTAGCTCGAGTTGGTCTAGGGGCATTGGCGTGTTGCTAGACGCTAACCAATGTCATTATACTATTAATAGATATCCAAGTGGGAGCTATTGGAGTTTGTGGATAAATATTAATAAGTATATGTCTAGTATCGAACTCGAGACCGCGGGATTGCACACTTTACGTATGAGAATTAAAGTTTAATAATTTAATATAAAAAGTTATATTTAATTATTAATTTCACAAAACATATAAAGAATGTTAGTGATTGGCGAAAATTGACTAACATACAAAGATAAGGATCAAGGATAAAAAATAGAGAACAAGAAGGATCTAGAACTCAAACCCTAACTTGTTCCCTAAGTTTTGTATCCTATAAAAGCAAAGTCAAGGATTTTATTTTTTGAGCTCTTGTACACATTAAATAAAAACCTTACTTTTCTTTTTGTAGATCTCGACATGATTCACAGTAGCATGACACACATGTATATTTATTATGCATGTGCATGGGATTGTTAATGGTTTTCTTATTCTTTTGTTTTCTGTAATCGACAAAGACATAACACAATAAATGGTTTTGGTGTTTTGTTTATTTAGTCGATTAGTTTGCTTTTGTTAAAACAAATATTGTTTTGTGTATACTTTAACTAGCATTAACTTTAATTTGTTAATAGTACGTGTGTACAAGAACGTGGTACAATCACACTATTGATTGTATCTTGGATCGATTAACAAAACGGTAAGGGGTTAATCAATAGATCCCTAATTCACATAAACCTAATTAGGGTTCATCCAAGAATTTAAGATTGCATACGGTACGATTATTATTTATGTTTTTATTTAACCTTTATATGTTATACTTGATCCTACGCTTCCGCTTATGTGACTACATGATTATTTAATTATATGAATGTCATGATTGTTGACCATGTCACATACATACTCACACATAATCTCCTCTAACAGCTTGTAATTTTGGTTGCTTGCACTCTTGTTATATCTATATCCAAAACAAAATCCCTTCTATGGATCGTGTACAAGAGAACACATACCCTTGTACCTCATTCTAAGTTTTGAACATAATATGACATCTCATCTAGTCCCCCATAAACTCATGAAAATTTATTCATCGGGACAGTCAAACTTTACAACCTCCACATAAAGTTCCAACAGATTACACATGGAACCTCCAACAAATTTAGACAAGAGCTCAATACAATCAAGATGATCTGTTATTAAACTTTTTAAGATTAAAAGTAACAATTTTTTTCATGTATGAATTTGAAGCATACATTTAAGTAAAAGACAAACTAAATTGATAACACAAGTATGTGTGAAAATAAGCATCAGGCAAGTACGCATGGTATATCATTGACTTTCCTTCTTCAGTTTCATGTCCAAAACTTTCCTTTCCCTTCCTAGCTTTCTTCCCCAAAAAAATCTTGAGCTTTAATTGTAGAAGTACTCTCCCTCTGATCAATAAACCAAACATTTTCACTTTCTCTTTCACTTTCCCTTTCACTTTTAATGCTTCATCAAAGAAGCTCAAGTTTCTACCTCTATATAAAACTAAGCTTGTTTCTATGATAGCAAAACAGAAAACCTGGTTTCCATATGATACATTTGTCTCCAATGTACTCCAAAAAAAGAGATAACCGAAGTTCCACCACACTCATCCTGTCTCCTGTGGACTCGAGATTAAGGTAACAAATTTTACTCGTTTTGTGCCGTGTTTCCTAACTCGTGGCCTAAATGCATAAATTACAATGGGGCTGTACGACATTCTCTGAATAGAATAGCTAGTCCATGAGTTTTCGACTAAGAAGTTTCAACTTGAAAACATAGGTTCTAGTCTACAGCATGTTGTCAAGGTAGTTAGAGTTATAGTGATTTTCTTTTTGGATAGAAGCTCTTACAAAGCAAAAAAATAATTGCCAATAAAGAATTATGCATCCAAATTTAGGATATGCACGGTATACATGAACGATATAGAAATAACAAATTACATATATATATGGTCGCTATTAACGAAGGTTTGATTCCAAACCACAATGATAGGATTTGTTGGGCCTACACTTTAATTTCCATTCACTTTTCGCAGAGAATTAAAAAAAAAAAAAAAAAAAAAAAAAAAAAAAAAAAAAAAAAAAAGTCTCTTGGCCTTCTGTAAGTTTTAAGGATTAAAAAATTAATGGAATATGGTCCATCGAACACGGAGACCTTCGGGATTGCACAACTCTACGTATGAGTTTCAATTAATAAATAATTATTGTATTAGTTACAATAATTATAAATTCACGAAATAAGCATTAACGGTACCCTAGCGACCGTTAGAACGAAAAGGCCAAGGAAGGATCTATGAGATTTTTTTTTCCCTCTTGGGCCTAGGATCGGCCAAACACCCCTATCCCACAGC
>LBNU01012328.1:25667-35962 GCA_014162995.1 Artemisia annua
TACTTAACAAAACAATATAAAAGGAAAAGAAATAACTGACCGAGAGCGAGAAGAATATGGCCTTCTTTCCTTCGATCTTGTACCAGACTCGATACACAGGTCGGGTAACTCCCTAATCAGCCACCACAATTACTGAACCACTTAGCATTGCGCGGAAGAGAGAATGTCCCGATCATTGTAGTCAACAAACTCAAGGTAGCTGCGCCGAAATCACACACGGCATTATTCAGCGCTACGTTCTTGGTGGCTCTACGCACACCCGCCTGCCGCCGCCACCCCTCCCTCCAGTGGCCCTACCCCTGCCCCTGCCCTGCCCCTGCCCCTTCACTAGTTCCTACAAATTGAAGTTAGTGAAAACACGTTATAAAATAACAAGTAACCAAATACAAATGATCAAGTTTAAGTTTCTTTTAAAATAATCCGGAAATTCTTAACTGCGTAATGACTGCTCCCAAGATTGCGCGGGGGAGGTAGCGGGTCACCTGCACCGTCACCACCATGACCGCATGCGACTGCTACCATCTGTAAAAGTACAAGTTGAATAACATATATAAATTCATGAACATATTAACATAAGAATGCACACATTCAGATACATCTACATAATCAAATAAATATACACAATTAAACAATCCATAACAATTTCATTCAAATAAGTGTCGTTTTACAAAGTACAATTTAAAGATCAATCTGCTTCATCATGATCACTATCATAAACACCATTAGTAGCAACTTCAATTTCATCATCAGAATTGTTTGCGACTTCATTGTCAGAATCTGCTAAATCATAAGGATCGTCGTCTTCATCATCAACAAAATCATCGTCTTCATCAACATGAATGGTTGGTGGTGGTGCCTCAACTAACGTTGAATGACCATCGATATTCAAGGTTTGAAATTGCTAATCATTCAAATTAGCAGACAGCGTGAGATCAGATGAGTTGTTGCCATGTATGTGTAGAACCCAGCATACTTGATCGTTACGGGCTCTAGGCTGTTAAACCTTTTAATCTAGGATAGCATTAAGCACAATGATAATAATAAGCACAGCGGAATAACATAAAGAATATTATTATTATCAACAAGGTTTACTTCGTCATCATCTTCTACTCTAACATACAAACCAATTAACATGTTCTACCTTGATCAAGTAGAACATGTTCTCTAAACTAATAAACCACTAACAAACCCTAGGCGTTTATCTCCTACGCCTAGGTTACACACACACACCTTTACTAGACGTCTACATTGTGGAAGACTTGAATAATAAAATCCTACGCCCTATGTCTCTTTATATAGAGAGATATTAGGGTTTACAAAATACTAAGAAGGACTAATAAATAAAACTTCTTTTGCAAGCAAGTCCTTCCCATCTTTTGTAGAATTCATTCTTGTCACTTTAAGCCCTTCATGTTTCATTCTTCTTGTTTTGTATCATCAAATCAATAATAGACCCAACAATCTTCCCCTATTTGATGATGACAAAACAAACACCTTCTTGTACGAACTTCCCTAGACGAAGTAGAGAAATTGAGATTATCAAATCTCACCATGAATGAAACAATCTTTGTCTTCCCCTTGATTCATGCAATGCCACTCCAAATATCTATTCAAAACTCTTCCCCTTTTGTTATCACAAATAGGGAACATATGCAAATAATCTCCCCTTGAGTAGTGCATGAACATCAAATGATTAAACACATGATAAGATACTTCCCCTGAAACCATTGTGTAATCATTCTTCATGATTCTTCAAATCTTGTAAGCTCCTTGTAATGATTACTGATGAAGAAAACTTGATACCAAACTTGAAACCAAGTAATTATATCCCAAACTCGTTACTTAAGCTTGCACTATTGTTGATTTGAAGAACGATATAGAGAATTTGGTGTAGTTGAAACAAATCTCTATGTAATCTCTTGAATTTATCCACATCGACTTTCTTTCGTGTGGACACTGAGTACTACATGTATCTCCTTTAAGTGATAGTTAACTAGGTCTTCGTCCATCCCACCCTTGACCGTATGAATAACTAGATAAACAAGTCAATCAAAACCGTATGATCAATAGCAAGTCCCAATTGATAGCAATGAAATATCATGATGAATAAGTAATACGCTTTGTTACCTTACCTAATCTCAAATAAGTAATCAACATATTTCCCTTCGTAATCAATTAATCCATAAGAATTAAATACAGCCTTTGTAAAACCTTTAGACATAATAACTTACTTTCCTTTGTGTGTGTACCAAATAACCATTCTGTGTGTGAAAAGATCTCTCATTCATATCATATGTATCTTCCCCTTACTGCTCTTAAATCATGCATAATTATTGAATCATAAAGCTCCTTTATGTGTCTCCATAAATTATCAAACGCAACAGTACTTTAATTCTTGGAGCAGTACTTTGCAATAATGAGACGCAGCAGTACCTTCACTTCGAGAAGCAGTATTTTGAAAATAAAGAGTAGTACTTTAAAAATAATCCGATCAGTACCTTGTATTTTAACGAACAGTACCTTCAAACGCCAAACGCAGCAGCAGTACTTTAAAAATACATAGCAGTACTTTCATTAGGGAAGCAGTACTTTGAGAAAATTTGCAGCAGTACTTTGTGTCGAGGGCAGTACTTTAAACAAAATCAGCCCATATCATGCTCCAATCTGTGATCAAACCAATAACCAACTGTTGTTGCTTGTCTCCTTTGAACTTCATAATCCGAATAACCCTTACTTGGAGTATACAAGCAGTACTTTAATTTATCAAGAGCAGTATGTTGGTTATGAGAGCAGTACGTTGCAAATATATGCAAGCAGTACTTTGAATGAACGATGAAGTAGTACTTTCAACTTTGAAGCAGTACTTTTAACTTTCCACTTTGCACAAGTACAGCAACAACCAAAAAAAAAATCAAAACGTGAAGATTCGTATATCAGTGGACAAAAAAAAACTGCAGTCAGCAATATTCCACCAATGAATGCAAAAGTAACGAGGTAATCTACAAATCAATCACTGACCATCGAGCAATAATAATAAATTAGAAGATCACCATGCAAAGTCAATACTCGACAATCATATGTAGTACGAGATAATGAATCTTCAACCAATTAATATACCAGTGAACCAATTCTCCACCAACACCTTTTAATTACTTTGACAAACAGGTACGAGGTTATGCACTTGCACATACTGACCCACCAAAAACTATAATAATCAATATCCATGACTAATTAAATTCGACCAAACGTTCAATTAAATTTAATGTGCCACCGTCCCATGATTTTGTATCAATTCATAAACGAATCTTTTATGCTACAAATCAGAAACGACAAACTAGCTCATGATCAGTACGAGATTTGTCAACAAGTTATCACTTGACATATAAATCTTTCACCGATCACTTTATCCCTCATGCACCAAATGACAAAGCACCATTAAATTGTGAAACCTTAACCATGTGCAATATCACGACAAGCTGTCAATAATTCATAAACGCAACAAACGATTTTCGATTTCTCTCTACTGACCCATGCACTTTTAAAAACAAAAGCGTACCTTGTAAATCTTTGTCGTATAGCAGGATTTATGAAGTCGATACCTTAAAAACACCTTGTAATCCTAGATATCGAGAGCCCCAGGCTCTAATACCACATGTAGAACCCAGCATACTTGATCGTTACGGGCTCTAGGCTGTTAAACCTTTTAATCTAGGATAGCATTAAGCACAATGATAATAATAAGCACAGCGGAATAACATAAAGAATATTATTATTATCAACAAGGTTTACTTCGTCATCATCTTCTACTCTAACATACAAACCAATTAACATGTTCTACCTTGATCAAGTAGAACATGTTCTCTAAACTAATAAACCACTAACAAACCCTAGGCGTTTATCTCCTATGCCTAGGTTACACACACACACCTTTACTAGACGTCTACATTGTGGAAGACTTGAATAATGAAATCCTACGCCCTATGTCTCTTTATATAGAGAGATATTAGGGTTTACAAAATACTACGAAGGACTAATAAATAAAACTTCTTTTGCAAGCAAGTCCTTCCCATCTTTCGTAGAATTCATTCTTGTCACTTTAAGCCCTTCATGTTTCATTCTTCTTGTTTTGTATCATCAAATCAATAATAGACCCAACAGTATGACATCATCATCGTCTTCCACCATGATGACATCCCAGGTTGTGTTGTGATTCACATCTTTGACGACCTTCCAATCCCGTGGTCGTCTGACAGGATCTTCAAGGTAGAAGACTTGTTTTGCTTGTGTTGCGAGAATGTAAGGTTGATCTTCAAACGTTGTGCTACATGCCCAAATTTGTGTCATGTTGTTTCTAGTATTATAACGTTCGACTCTACCTCTTTTTTCTAAGTCAAACCACTTAACTTAAAACAACGCAACTTTGAACTAGGATTTCTTCTAACAGACCATAATACATTTCTCTTTTCTTCTCACCAGGTGTACAATTTCCGCTGTTCTGAGTTGTACGATTTATATCACGGCTATGTACGACAAACTTCACACCGTTGACTACGCAAGAGTTGATTGAGATTGGGGTCGGTGATGGTCCACAAGCTAAAGCGAATAAGTCGGGAGTACAAGTTGGGTCTTTGTCTACATAAAGCTTACGGATCTATGAAAAAAGATAAGAATAGATAGAGATGATTAATAGTCGTTATTTATATATACATGGAAATACATGCAATAAGTTTACCTTCATGGCAAACCATTCGGCAAATTCTTTCGACATGTCGCTATCAGGAAATTCCTTGAAAATGTTCATGATATTAGAATAAATCGAAAAGATAGTTTGGGAAAAAGAAATTTCAAAATAAAAACACGTACCTCTCGAACTCGTTCATGTACGTGTCGATCTCAGGACTGTTGTGATGTACATACCATATCACTTTCTTCATTTCTTGGAGATCTTTCCGAATAATTGTCTGTTTACCAGACTTTTTACATAGTGATCGGAACTTGGAAATCACTTGTTGAGCGAGGATAGTCCTGAGATGCAGTGGGACAATTAAATTTAGTCCCAATTTCACCCCGAAAATAACGAACCTTCCGGCTTAGCTTCGTCTGCAACATAACCCTCCGTTATTGAACCTTCCGGCTTAGCTTTATTTCGTACATAGTTTTTTAGCTTCTTCATGTATCTTTCAAATGGATACATCCACCAGAATGAAACAGGCCCGCCTTCAAGAGCCTCTTCAGATAAATGCATAACCAAGTGAATCATAATGTCGAAAAATGCAGGAGGATATATTTGCTCGAGATTGCACAAAATATTGATCAACTAGTCTTTAGCTTTAACCATGTCATTCACCATCAAAGTTCGGTCGCAAATTTGCTTAAAGAATGAACAAAGCTCGATTAATGGTGCATAAGTCGATGCATCTAAGAGGGTTGGTATAGCAACTCTTGTGGATGATGATGGTCATTCTATCCCGTCGACCTCTGCCACTAAGAGGGTTAACCCATTCTCAAAGGTGGGAGAAATTGTGGTGTCTGATTCTGAAGACGAGTTGGTTGCCAACCCATTTGATGAGTCTGCTAATCTTTTTGGTGGGGGGCAAGAGATTAAACAAGATTATGATGACTACGATGATTATGCGAACCAGGTGTATGATCTTCCCGGTAATTTGGATACTTTTAATGCCATGTATGGTACCAAGCTTCAAGGCCCTAGGAAGTAATTTATTTCGTTATTCTTATGTTATCATTTGAGTTGTGGTTTGATTTCTAGTTTTAGAAATTAGGAAGTATCTTGTTATGTAAGCTTTTAGCCTATGTAACGGGCTGAGATGTGGGACTTCACCCATATCCATTGTACTTAAAAGTTTTTTGGCTAATATATTTACCAGGGTGCAGGATTACTCCCTTTACCAAAAAAAAAGTCTGTGCGTCCATGTATTGCTGAAGTCCATGAGGAAGTAACCGTTGCATCATTATATGACAGTCATGCGACTTCATGCCCGTTATATTCTTATCATCTTTGGTCACTTTCGACTTGAACTTGGATCCGAACCCATCTGGCAGTTTAAATGTTTTGATGTATTGACAGAACAGTTTTCTTTTATCGGGTGTGAAGGAGTACTTAGCATAAAGCTTGGAGCACTTCCCATTTTGTTTGATTTCGAGCCACAACTCCTGTCGAATGCCCAAAGCTTGCAAGTCTTGTCTTGCCTTGGCGGCGTCCTTAGATTTCTCATTCATTAACAAAGTGTTCAAGATACTCTCCAATACATTTTTTTCGATATGCATGACATCTAAATTGTGTTGTAGAGAAAGAGAAAACCAATATGGAAGCTCGTAGAAAATAGACCGTTTAGTCCAGTTCAGTTCGGTTGCAGTATTACGTTTTATCTTCCCACCCCCATAATCTGGATGTTTCCCCGGAAAACGTGTGGGCAATATTTCAAGTTGAATCAAGATATCAGCCGGCCTATCTTTTTTAGGAGGATCTCTAGAATGAGGTGCACCATTGAATGTAGTACAGTCCTTCCTCCATTTATGGTTTTTTTTATGAATCTTCTATGGCCAACATAAGTTGTTTTGCTTATCACACGCATAGTCGGAGTGTCTACTTTGTATGTAGGGCATGCGTAGTAACCTTGCCCACTCCAACCAGACAAACTACTACGAGCAGGAAAATCATTGATGGTCCATAAAAGCATCGCTCTCATGTTGAATTCTTTGCCTGTAACAGCGTCCATAGTCGGGAGACCTGGTTTTTCCCATATTTCCTGAAGGTCATCAATCAAAGGCTTTAAGTAAACATCAATGTCCTTCGCCGGTGATTTAGGGCCAGGAATCAACAACGCCAGCATCAAAGAAGTCTTTTTCATGCATAACTACGGAGAGGCAAGTTGTATGTTGTTAAGATAACCGGCCACATGCTGTATGATTNTCCATAAAAGCATCGCTCTCATGTTGAATTCTTTGCCTGTAACAGCGTCCATAGTCGGGAGACCTGGTTTTTCCCATATTTCCTGAAGGTCATCAATCAAAGGCTTTAAGTAAACATCAATGTCCTTCGCCGGTGATTTAGGGCCAGGAATCAACAACGCCAGCATCAAAGAAGTCTTTTTCATGCATAACTACGGAGGCAAGTTGTATGTTGTTAAGATAACCGGCCACATGCTGTATGATTGACTAAGGTTGTCGAACGGATTGAAACCATCAGCCGCCAACCCTAATCGGACGTTTCTTGGTTCTTTATTAAATTCCGTTTTATAACCGCTGTCAAACTTCTGCCATGCTTTACCATCAACCTGGTGTTGCATTTTACCATTTTCCGTAGACTTTCCAGTGGCATGCCAAGTCATATGTTTTGCGGTGTGCATAGACTGTAGCGAACTGCAAAAATCCCTATAATTAAAAACGTTTAATTATATATTAATCTCTGTCATTATCTTAATCACCATTTTTACAGGAAAATTTGAAATTTTCTTATTATATTAAATGGTCATGATTACGATATTGCAAAGTTCACCAAATGACGAAACCAGTTCTCGATACGTTTAACGAAATATTAAACTTCACTAATCCTATTTAAACACTAATCACAAACTAAACAGGCACAAATATTTCAGCCCAAATCCACTCGGCCCAAATCCTTAAACCATTTTAATTCTATTATTATTTTTTGTGTATTCGACTAGTAAGCTACAAAACAATCGTTGTTCTCTCGATTCTTACACACGACATATCTATATTTCTACACCAACTCTTTGTTCACCTAGCCGACTATACGTATGCCAAGTTTCAGAATCATAGGTCGACATTTGCTATGTTTTTAAAAGGCAAAGTGTTCGGTCCAACTCAACCCATTCGATACAAATACTAAATCCAAAACTCAACCGTTTCGACTCCCGTTTGCTTCTACAAGTTTCAAATAATATTTCTAGCATAATTCTATGTTTAGACATCAAGATTTATCAGCTATAACCACTTAGTACACGATTTCTCAAATCGTATATATGAAAATAGAGCTAGTCGACATTTAAAAGAAATCCAAGGACATGCTCCTCATTTCAAGCACTCACAAACACATCCTAGAGTTGCTAGCTGTAAGAAATCACTATAGAACTTGTATATTCATCGACATGAATAGTAGATAATGTCTCTTTGAAATTCTTGAACATTACGTATAAGTAAACTACTATAAGTAGTCACCTTTTATTATCTTGTGTTCTTTCACTCGACACACACTAAATAAACTTCACAACTCTCTCAAATTTACCTCCGAAGGACCAGGAGCTGTTTCCTTAACGATTGGGAACAAAGAAGAATTATCGGGTTTAAAAATATAAGTATTATACTTGGGTTATAATCGAACGAGCATATTTCTCGTGTTTCCTCCATCACCTTCGAATCTCTACCACCCTAGGAGTATTTGTAAGTCATTGCAACCTCTCATGAATCCATTTCTCACGTTGAAAATTTGCATGCATCACGTTTTAATTGGTTTCGAACATATATAATTCATATACATTTATTTCGTACGTACAAACATATAGAACACGAAAAGTGACTAGCCTCTACCTTGGAAGGCCTAGGAGTCACGATACACACTCATTTCACTTTTATTTTCACGTTACATACATTTTACGAACCCATTTTGAACCATTGATCACACGTCAGAAACATGCAAAACCATAAAATTTACTAAGTGTTTTTCTAATAGAATATATCCAAGTCGCTATATAAATGGCCTTGTAAAACTCAATCCAACTTAACAACCACCCAATATTTTTGCTCGACCTGTTTCTCCTTGTTACAAACTAAAAGTTTCATCTTTATACTATGTAATGATAAGCTCATCTACTCCCTCTAATTTGGCCAAAGTAAAGCGACACACCCCATTTTCAAAATAGTTAATAAATATACTAATTGGGTTATAAGCCCAATAAGCTCTTTTTAAGCAATCCGTATAAGCTGGACCAAAAAGCTCTTTTGATATGAAAATAGAACATTAAAAATGGGCCTAAGGATAAGCCCAACTTGTCTCAAAGCCCACGGATCGTTAAACGCTAACGGGCCTTTAATTTAGCTCGTTAAGGCCCATTTATTGAAAAATAAGCTATTTTTGCAAATAAGCAGTTGAAATAAGTTTTAATAAGCTTCATTATACACCAGAAAGTTTCGGAATATTTTTTCCCATAAATTTTGTACAATTGGACTAAAAATGTAACGCAGATTCACTTAGGAGGACTAAAACTGCCAAACGTTTAAAATAGGGACCGAAACTGCCAAAAGAGAAACATTAGGATATAAAATGATATTATTTGATATTCCAAGCTCAGAATATTATTTTGGACAATTAGTGGACTATAATTGTAACTTATATATAAAAAGGACTAACGGTGTAACGCTAACACCGTTAGTATAAAAAGTGTAAAAAATGGACAAGGACAAGGACCAACATATTATATTTGACATTCTTATTTTATTTTCCATTGACATTTTACGTCACCCCATCACGTCATATGCATATTCATTATATTTTATTTATATATTATTTAACTTTACGTTAATAATATATATAACGATATTTAAACTCATATTCATTACATATTATTTTCATCATCATTAAAAAGGAAGAAATTTGGAAATAATAACATATTTTTTCATATTATTATAAACGTAAGAATTTCATTTGCATATCATCTTTTCATCATAACGATTGATCATTATTCCTTAATCGTTATTCGTTATTCGTTTCGTACATACCAAATAGTATTTGGTAAGACTCTTAGATAAATTTATTTATCAGGATACATATTGAAGACGTTTCCATAATCATTCCCATAATCTCCAGAATTTACTTTTCATCATTTCTAGTATCGCTCTAGGTGAGTCATAGCCCCATTTCTAAAACCTGTTTTAACTCTCTGGGGGAGATGCATGCTTACATATACTTTGATAATTTTATAAGTATATGAATAACTTACATGATTCAAATCAATTTCCTAATTAATACTTATCTGATATGGTTTATGACTTAAGATGTGATATATATGTTACTGGCAAATTGCTTAACTAGAATACTGAACTCATATGATAATGTTTCCAAACTGATTACTGTGACATGATATTTGATTTTACTATAACATCATGAATGATTCCTGTTAGGTCACCATTTTAGTAAACACAAGTATTCAAATGAAAGAAATGAGATGAGAAATAGACTTGGTTGATTAAGATCAATATGAAAGATGAAAGAACAAGAGTTTCCTTAAGATATGAAATTAACCAACAAAATGAAAGAG
>LBNU01012328.1:36220-63784 GCA_014162995.1 Artemisia annua
AGATGTTATGGTTATACACGAGATGTGAAACGAACGAGTCGAGATGTTATGGTTATACACGAGATGTGAAACAAACAAGTCGAAATGATATGGTTATACACAAAATGTTAAACGAAAGAGTCGAAATGATATGGTTATACACGAGATGTTAAATGAACGAGTCGATATGTTATGGTTATACACGAGATGTGAAACGAACAAGTCGAAATGATATGGTTATACACAAAATGTTAAATGAACGAGTCGAGATGTTATGGTTATACACGAGATGTTAAATGAACTAGTCGAGATGATATAGTTATACACGAGATGTTAAATGAACGAGTCGAGATGTTATGGTTATACACGAGATGTTCCCACCAAATTTTTCCCATCTAACAACTTATCCTCACAATATAAACACACATACACACACACACACACTCATCTAACTAATAAAAACTCACACACACTCATCTCACTATATATCTCTCTCTCTCTCTATCTCTCTCTAGCAGTTTCCGTTTTCCGGTGACACCAGCAGTTTCCGGCCGCCGGAATCTTTTTCTGGCCACCACCTTTTATCACCTCAACTTGTAGATCGGGCCACCCCGGTCACAATTCCACCACTCACAGCCACTCAATCGCGCAACCACAAACACACACTGTTATCATGGTGCTCAAGATGGCGGAATTTGAAGCTTTTCCTTGTCCTTGTAGACGAGGAGACGTGATTCTGCGAGAATCGCGTAGACCTTACTCGCTTGGTAAACAATACTATTCGTGTCCATTATCGAAGGTGAACAATTACATACTTTTTCGTGTATTATATAAATAATTTGGTTAGTTGTTAAAAATAATAGTTTTTACTCTTTAATAGGCTGGGACAACAGACTATGGATGTGACTTTTTCTTATGGAAGGAGGAACGACTCGCCAAAATGACCGCTTCTCTGGGAGCTTCAACATCAAGCGGTTCTGGATATGCTCCAACAAGGTGCTCAAACTGTCATGAAAAAGATCTTAGGGTAAACATGTTTGAGGCACAAAATCAGTTGCTACTTAACCGAATAAGGATGCTGGAGGCAAAACTTGAAATGGCAACGTATCCCGACAACCACGACCACGCATGTCAGTCGGATGCAATACTCCGTGACCTTTTAGGTGACATGGATAAATTTCATATGTAGTACTGTCGTTGTTGTTGCTGTTATCGTTTTTATTGTTGTTGTTGTTGATGTTACTGTTGTTGTTTAATAAAATGTTGTTGTCGTTGTTGTTGCTGTTATCGTTGTTATTGTTGTTGTTGTTGATGTTACTGTTGTTGTTTAATAAAATGTTGTTGCCGTTGTTGTTGCTGTTATCGTTGTTATTGTTGTTGTTGTTGATGTTGTTGTTTGCTGTTGTTGTTGATGTTACTGTTGTTGTTGTTTACTGATGTTGTTGTTGTTTGCATTTATATTTTAAATTCGTACGTACAAATAATAGAACTAAAGGAACAATATCACAATTATCAAACACAAAGGCAAACTGTTTATTTAAAACACGCAAGTGTTCCAAACACATACATTTCATACAGACTCAAACGAAACAACTCAAACTAAACAACTCGACAACTAAACTAAACAACTCGAAAACAAAACGAAACAACTCAAACTAAACAACTCGACAACTAAACTAAACAACTCGAAAACAAAACGAAACAACTCAAACTAAACAACCCGACAACTAAACGAAACAACTCAAACTAAACAACTCGAAAACAAAACGAAACAGATCAAATGAACACAACCCGGTTTTTTTTTTTTTCGGCTACTTCCCGCTTTGCTTGAACTCGAACCATCTTTTCCCTTCCTTGCTCTCATTTCTTTGTGACGTGCAAACACAGCTTCCAGATATTTTACTCTATTTTCCAGATTATCTAGT
The DNA here is from genome assembly GCA_014162995.1 of Artemisia annua. Taxonomy (NCBI): domain Eukaryota; kingdom Viridiplantae; phylum Streptophyta; class Magnoliopsida; order Asterales; family Asteraceae; genus Artemisia; species Artemisia annua. The sequence continues at coordinate 38,125 of LBNU01012328.1, forward strand.
TCGGTGTCGACGTTAAACGTGCTTTCAGCTTCATCGCCACCTTCAACAGCAGCATCTTGAGCTTCAGCAGCAGCTTGAGCTTCAGCAGCAGCTTGAGCTTCAGCAGCACGTTGAGCTTTCGACCACTCTTGTTTCGGAGTTAAACCATCCATTGTTATATGTGTTTTGTGATAATTGACAAACGGGTATATATAAAGTAAAAAAATGGCGGGACAAAGGGAAAATAAGGCGGGAAAATATTAACCGACGTCAAGTCGTCGGTACCAAATAAGCGGGAAAAAACCGCGCCCAAAAATTCGCTACTATTCGCAAGCACGGGGAGACAAAAAATATACCGAAAAGGTCCCGACGTCATGTCGTCGGGATTTTATTACTAATCACGTAATCAAACGCTAATCACACTCTAATAAAAACGTTAAATGCAATAATTTTTTTTTAAATAAATCCCGACGTCAAGGCGTCGGGAAACATTTGGCGGGTCAAATTCCCGCCCAAGTTTCCTCAATTATTGAGAAAGTCAAATTTGACCAAAATAATACCGACGAAACTTCGTCGGGACTTGAAAAGCACAAAAATTCAACGCGGGTTTGGCACGGTCAAGCGTCTTTTTTGTCGTTTAGTGTAAAATGCCGACGAAAATGTGTCGTCGGGATTTTTCTCGTCGCCAGTTCTACTTATTTTAGTAGTGTCAGCCAGCTCCTATATGAAAAAATGTGGCACGTGGTGTAACGACTTTCCATTTACTTACCATGAAAAGGTTCAAATATACTTGGTAACTCATTTCCTCATTTTCTTTTATCATCATTCATCTTCTTCAATTTTTTTTACAACTTTAGTAATCTTCTTCATTACTTTTCCTTTTTCCATTTTTCATTTTGGTTTTTGCTTCATCATTTTTCTTCTTCACTTTTTTTACAACTTTTAGTCGTCATCTTCTTCATTACTTTTCCTTTCTTTATTTTTCATTTTGGTTTTTGCATTCACTGGCTTATAAATTTATATATACTCACTTTTATTTGATAGGCTATAATTATCTTTGTTGGTAGTGTTACTTTCAATTTAACTTGTTAACATCCTTCTTAGTGGATAATTTTCTCCTCCATTTTTGGATTTAAATTTTCTCTGTTTAGGTTTAAATTATGTTGTGGATCTCTTTTTGGATCTTATATTCAAATTTTCATTTGAACTTTTTTTTTTTTTTTTTTTATTTTTTTTTTTTTTTTTTTTTTTTTTTTTTTTTTTTTTTTTTTTTTTTTTTTTTTTTTTTTTTTTTTTTTTTTTTTTTTTTTTTTTTTTTTTTTTTATATCATAATTAGAGAAGAAGAATTACATTAATCAAGAAAGAGAAGTAACAGGTTTCTAGCATACATCTTGTCTTAGACGATAATCAAGTAAACGGAAAGAAAAAAAAGTAACAAGGATTAGAGAAGAACGATTACAAAACATTGAGAACAAAAGTAACAAGGAGCATATACTTTGTATCAGAAGACGGTCAAACCCCTTGCTCTACTTGGTGTTGATGCTTTTGATGGCTGGTTAAAGTACATCCTAAACAGGAAAGTGGTCTTGTAGAGAAGGCCAAATGTCTGATTCCTTGATGAGCAACCATTGGACTGTGGTTAAGCAACTATACATCTAAAACATATTGCATCCGGCCACTAACGTGTGATCGTCTATTGTCTACCTGTAAGTGGTGTAGCAGTGTGAGATACATAAAGTGCTGCTATAGTGAATCACAGTAACGTAAGAGAAAGGGATGATCCGGCTGTAGTCACCATGCATGAAAAAGTAATCCAATAATGACTGTTTGTTTACAAATATGAAAATCAAACTTCCCATTTGACTTTTAATGTATGAAAAACAAACTTATAAGTCTCGACTTAAAAAACACCAAAGTTTAAATGTATACAACTAACATGTATAAATATACAAACAATGTTGTTTTAATAAGTACTACATTATATAAATTCTAAAGAAAAGTTAAAATACCAATTGAGTTGTATTATACGTCAGTTCATAAAATCAAAGTTAAATGTATATTCAACCATCAAGATCTTTTATATAATAAAAGAATTACACTATTTCGGAGTTTTTTTGACAAAACAATCTTAGTGGAAAAAAATTGGACCAATAGGAATGCTCGATTTTGACACATAGGCGAAATCGAGCAATATGATTGGCTAATAAAAAGTCAAAATTGAATTGATTTTGGTCAAACTTTAATAAATTTGATGGAGAATTTGATTAAGGAAAAAAACATATAAAAATATAGGTGTCAAATTTATAAAAATAAAAACTTAAAAAAAAGGATGTAATTAATAAAACATTAGTGGTTGAATTGTAAATATATTATATGGAGTTAAGTGTAAACTTATAAATCTCCACATTTTTTTATAACTTTAAATAATAAACAAATAAGTCCTTACACTTTATACCCCCTACACTTTATAATATGAACTTTGTTTACAATTACATGAGTATTAGTATTGGTTTGAGACTTTCATCCATTAAACTTACAAAATTTATAAATGTACGAATTAGTTTTAATATACGTTAAATATTTTTAAAATAAATATTAGTTTCATACTTTCATCTATTAAAATATCTTTTTACTATGTACGTTAAATATAAATAAGAACTCATGTTATCCTATTTAAAAGTTTAATCTATACGTATACGGGTTTGAATATTAAATACAGTTAAATTATTATTAACGGTAATAAAAATATCAAATGGTAAGTACGAGTTACTATGATATGAAAATAAATATATCCGATTATACTTATAACGACTCATGTAATTATTATTTAAAGTTTATATACGGATATCCGGAAAAACATTTTTAAAAAACTTCATCAACGCTCATTATGTGTTACTAAACTCGCATATTTTGTACAACATGATATCAATAGTTGAAATTAAACAACAATACCAACCTCAACATTAACATCTATGTCAGCTAAACAAAGTTAAATCTTTCATCCAATAAAAATTTTACAAAATATTAATTGATATTAATACATAATGAAAAACTCTTGCATACTTATTAGTTGTACTTATATCACAAATTTCACGGGTAAATTCTTATATGTCCATATACTAAGCAAAAATTTTAAAATAAATTTGATTTATGTGTAAACTCATTTGATCAAAAAACCTTTGACCCAATAACATTATAAGGAGACACGCTCAAGAATCCAATACAAGGTCGATGCCACGTTTATATTTACAATTTCTGCTAACTATTTTTCTTACTTTCGCACATGTTGATGCTCTAACTTTTTAAAATATACATAAGATTTTCTGTTTTTAAACGATAATACTATATAATTAAATTTTTCTGAAAAAACCTCGTGCGTGCACAAGTATTATATTTACGGTAGTAAATTTAATGTAAAACCTCAAATTTTAAATAACTAATTAGTTCATATTACAAATTTAATAGTTACATTTCTTAATCCTCTTTTTTTTTTTTTTTTTTTTTTTTTAACTACACTACACATTCTAACAAACTCGTAATCTCTTCTTTTTATATTCACATGTTAACTAATTCTAACAAAACCAAATCTAATGAGTAGTAATATACTTCAACAAAAAGAGAAAAGGAAAAATCAAACTAGTTAAATAATTAATTTAACTTGTAGAAATAAATAAAAGATGTCAAATGGCATAGAGAGAACGCACCTTCATATTATGTTTGTGATTCGTCGTCTATTTTGATTCTGGGGATATGGGAGATTTGGGGCCAGTAGGAGCCTCCTCTACTGCATCTTTCTTTCAGAACTGGGCATCCCACAATTTGCAAACTTAAAAGTGAAGTCAGCAACGTCTCTGGTAGATCTTGAATCTTTGGGCATTTGGCAATACTGAGATGTTGGAGGGAGGTTAGGTGTTGGGGTCCCTCGGAAACTGTTTCTAAATTGTCAAAACTCACTATTGTAAGATAAGTAAGAGATGAAGGAAGATGAAGATGAGACAATTCACTCCAATTAGTCGCTGCTTCTGATTCATTTGTACCAAATAAGGTTAGGTTAACTAGTGTGGATGGAAACTTCTGTGGGCCCCATTCAGAGATGGGCTTTTTTAACTCATATAGAAAAAGAACACGCAAGTTGGGAGGCCAAAGCCCAGCTGTTGGAACATCCATACTTGGACAATCCCATATGATCAATCTAGTTAACGAGGTGAGACTCTGCAACTGATGGTCTGCAAATAATGACTCCTCCGTACTATTACAATTCCATATTGTCAAACTGGTGAGGTGAATGAAGTTACCCCCAAAGTCAATGATGGATGCCAAATTTGGATGATCTTGTATCCACAAATTTTGAAGCATTGGCATTCTTTTGCTGTTGATAACTAACTTATTCTTCTCTCCTCCTTCTCCCAACTCCTTTATCATTAGCTTCTCACAGCCAAAAATGTCAACTGACGTGAGCTTCTGCCCCCCTCCCATTGAGAAGAAGGTAACTGACTTGAGTTTCTTACAATTGTTGATTATCAACCCCTCGATGTTGTTTGGACAGCTTAAATGCTTAAATTTATTACAAGAGTTTATATATAACGACCAAAGGATGTTATGAAATTGCTCCCGTACTTGTACTCCTCATCTTTCTCCACTAAACTCACCAATTTTCTACATTTACTTACATGCAACGCCCTTAAATTCACAAGAACCTTACTACTTGCATGTGCTTCTTTTGATTCCCACAAATATCTTATTTCATGACACCTTTTGACTTCCAAAACTTTAACTGCCTTAAGATCCAATATAACACTCCTCCATACCTCATTAGTAAGCCCTGAAATAGATTTTATTTCCAACTTGGTGACTGATGGAGCTAAATGAACCAGACTTCTCAACACACCATCGCCACACCAACTTATTTTCAAATCCCTCAATGAAGGCAGTGGTACTTCAAGTGGGACTTCAACCAATTTTCGACAACCTTCTATAGAGAGCTCTTGAAGACATGGAAACACTTCATTTCCTTCAAATGAGAATTCAACCAAATTTGGACAACGTATAATACACAGCTCTTTCAAGCATGGAAACACAGAATCTCCAACCCCACTTCTACCATTGGTTGACCATACCTCCCATCCCGACATATATCGGAAACTTAGACTTTCAAGTGAAGGAAAAGCAAGGCCAGTACCAAAAAACTCTGAACCAACAACTTTTATATCACCCATGCCTTGAATAAATAACTCCTTAAGTGATTGTAGTTGCCCGAGTGGTGGTAAAGATGTACACCTTTTGCAGCCACGTATAGACACACGAGCCAACTGACGAAACGAGGGATCCCCAACCCATTTTGGAAACTCTAAACCCGGATAGTTGACAATGTCTAACCTCTTCAAACAATCATTATTTGGTTTCAATGCATCAAGGATAGCGTTTTCAGTTGTTTCTAGTGGGGTAATACGTGATGCTGCACTCCATTTCACCTCAAAATCTGTAAGGCTCTTTTGTGACAAGTTTGCTTCTCGTGCGTCCGTTGCGTTTTTTACTTTTTCCAGGCCCTCAATGGAAACTTTCCCATGAAGATTCTCAAAATCTTTAAGTTGCGTTATCGGAAAGTCATTTTCTCCTCCAATAATGATTTTTGAAAGAGTTTGTAGGCTTTTCAACTTGGCAACCCCTAATGGCAAGTCTTTCAAAAGCGGAGTATCTCTAATGTCTAGATGCCGCAAACTTTTAAGCTTTATGAAGTTGTTGGGAAGCTTAGTTAAGCGAGAACAACCAAAAAGGATCAACGTCTCTAAGTTATAGAGATCACAAGCATTTTCTGGAAGATGTGTGATTTCGGTTTGAGATAAATTAAGATAGCGTAAATGCTTTAATTTACCAATGGACTCTGGAACCTCGCTTATCTTATAACCACTCAAACTTAAAACCCTTAATAACTGCAACTCAGGGAGTAAGTCAACCAAAACCTTATTCGAGAAGTAATTACTTTGCCGTTCATTCACCCCTACGGACAAGAATGTTCTCAAACCTTTAGCTCCTTCAAATGCCTCAAACTTCTTGTAAGCTACATATTCCTCACAAACAAATGACATATGACGACACTTATCCAAAGCTTGTTTCAAAACATTCTTTCTCAATTCCTTCTCCAACCTAAAATAGAAATCTCCAGCAACAAAGGTGGCCAAATCATTCATCAGATCATGCATAACAAACAAAGACTCGTCATTAGGTGAGTGTTGAAAAAATGATCGTGATAACAACTCATCAAAACATTTGTAACCCAATCGTTCTTTAGTTGACTTGCTTAGACTCACTTGGTGCAAAAATCCTTCTGCTAACCAGAGCAGAACCAAATCCTGCTTGTCAAATGCATATTGCTTTGGGAACAAGGAGCAATACGCAAAGAGCTGCTTTAAATAGGCAGGAAGTTCACGGTAGCTTAGCCTAAGTGCTGGAATTATTTTACCTCCCTCATCTAATCTCCATATCTCACTATCCTCTATTTCCATCCATTCTACTTCATCTTCATTTGTCCTTAATAACCTTCCAAGTGCTATTAAAGCCAAAGGCAAACCATCACACTTTCTCACAATGCCTTCACCAGGTGCTTTAAGTCTTGGATGTGAATCAAAGGTATCTGCACCTAACGCATGATAAGCAAATAAACACATGGCGTCGTCATGTGAGAGACGCTGCAAATGGTTTAATTTACCGCAACCCAACTCTCTGAGCAACTTCTCCTTCCTAGTTGTCATGAGTATTTTACTTCCAGGAGCACATGCTTTTAAAGGGGCCACTAGTGATTCCCAATCGTCACTACTTTCACTCCACACATCGTCCAACACTAATAGAAACAATTTGTCTCTAAGTTGATCTCTTAGAGCTACCTGAAGGAGATTTAAATCTTTAAATTCCTTTGTTTCCCCGGTCACAGACTGAAATATGATATTGCTCATACTCAAGGTGTCCCACTCCTCAGAAACACAAACCCACGCCTTGAGCTTAAAGTGTTTCTTCACTTGTTCATCATCATACAAAATTTTAGCTAGAGCGGTTTTGCCCACACCACCCATACCAACTATGGGCACTATACTAAAGTTTTCTTTGCATGGTTCATCATCTAACAGCTTAAGAACCAATGCATCCTTATCACCNTGAATGGATCGACAAAATCTGCTTTTTTTCTTCATCACTCCAAGTATATTGGCATATAAATTTGTTTATGCTGTACGAAAAGAACAAGTATCAAACACACCATTTTAGTGGGGTTTTAGTTTAAGCATTGATTCCAAAAAAACCATTTACGTGGAGTCTTTATCTTATACTAAGCGAGTACCCGTGCATAGCAACGGAATTCCTAGCGGCAAATAATTAACGATTTGTGATATTGTGGTGAGTGTTTTGTGTAGCGTTCAAAATAGAACGTGAACCGATCAGAATGTAATTGCAAACGGTTGTACTACACGATAACTAAAGTCCAGAAAAAAATTCTTAACATCTATCAAACAACATATAAAAACATTTAATGCAACTGTTATGAGATAAATGATTTATATCAAAAAATTATGTCACTGTATAGATTAAACTGAAAGTAAAACATCACAACCAAAGTAAGTAAAGTTTGACTATTAGTTGTTTATCTCAAAATGATTTAGGAATGTATTTGAGACGTGTTAACAGCCCATGTCATTTAATATTAACAGCCCATCTCTATATATAAGTAAAGTTCCACTCTACTCTACTCGTTTATAAGAATGTATTTAGGAATGTAAGTAAAGTTCCACTTTACTCGTTTATACATACAAGATTTGTAAAGATACAATTTGGTCTAAGTTGACTTTGTTCATTGTCTATATATTTTCCTACTTTGAAACCAATAATTATGGACAAATACTTTGTTCATTGTCTATATCTTTTCCTACTTTGTTCATTGTCTAATTATGGACAAATATACATGATTTGTAAAGTGTATTAAATGCGTTTACTTTGCAATTCCATTCGCATGTTGCATTAAATCGTATCTTTACAAATCATGATAATATGGACAAATATACATGATATTAGGTATAAATATAAATAGTACGCATGTTGACTTTCCAAAGTTATATTGCATTATGTGACCAAACTTATGGCTGAAATGTATATTACAATTGGATACATTTCAAACTTTTCACATTCCACACATTTAATTATGGACAAATTATACGTCTAAAGAATTTGCGTAAAACTTTTTCAAATCACAACTAAAATTCAATTAAGAATAACATAAGTTTATTGATAACGTAAACATATTCGAAAAGAACATAAACATAGTCGAAATGTTTACTGGGTAAACATTGGTTCTAGTTGATCTCTTTACGAACGAAGTCCACCCATATGCGATCCATTTAAGCCGTTGTCGCTCCAGCAAGTTGAACCATTGTCGGTCCAACAAGTTGTTCGATATCAACTTGAACATCAACCGCATCATCAATCGACATCAACTTCAATATCAAACGATAAATTAAACAACACATAAACAAGAAATACATTAGTAAATACATAACTCACTTGTTAAAAAAATCTAAAAACCACAAAATAAAAATGTATGAATATCGTTTACACAACTTGTTTATTACTACTCCATTACCGCGAGATTTGCAAGTTCGTCATGCATGGTGACATCTTGATTTTCCGGAACAGTTACGTCAAGTGCGGGTGTGTTATTGGAATTCATCACGAATGAATTGTCCAAAGTAGATTGTGACCCTGTCTAATGCTTTTTCACTGTCATTGTTATAATGTTTACCATTTACAAAGAAATATTTACGACCAAAAAATATATATTCCACAAATAAGGTTATTGATATCATTAACATATAGACTTGGGCTTTTCATGCGTGGAGTTGAATATGGAGTTGACTTTTGTTATTAGCTAAGTGTATTTGCCAATTTAATCTCTAAGCTATGTATTAAGATACGGTGTTAAATTTTATTAAATGAGAATACAATCAAAGAATCCCACATGATGTTTTTCTCTGTATATTAAACATCTAGTTTTCTCTGCATATTAAAAACCAGACACGTGATCATTTGCTGCTGAGTTTTTCAAAGTTTCTTCCACTATATGTTTGCTAATAAGAATCTACTATATGTTTGCTAATAAGAATCTACTGTATGTTTGCTAATTTAAGAGAACTTATAGTTGATTAAAAGATAAACTGACAATATATGAAATAATAAGAATCCACTATATGAAACGTGACACACTGTATGTTTACTAATTCAAGAGCAAAGTACAAACCAAAAAGAAACTAAGGAAATCAATAGATCGTTTTTATTGTTAAACAAGATGTTTAAACCAAAAGCAAAAACATAAATTTTATTCTTTATCACTCTCGCTCTCATCAACCAAACAATAAACTCGTTTCCGACCAAGATTGATGGGTCGACTCGTTTCTTCTTCTTCATCATCTTCGTCACCACTTGATATGACAATGATGTCATCCCAAATTCTAATTTATCAAATTAGGATTGAAAAAAGGATTCGGATGTGGAGCAAGGTTAGGAGGGGGAACAAGCTGATACAAAAACAACAAACAAGTTTGTGCAAATAAGGATTAAAAATAGCAACTATGATTAAAGAAAAGAAGACCATTTCTAACCTCAAGATCATCATCCACATTCTTTTGATTTTGCATCTCCATTGTTTTTGGTCGAACAAAAAATGATTTTGCATCTCCATGGTTTTTGGGGTTGTTTATATAGGCAAAATTTAGGGTTCAACAATTTGAATTTTCCCGCTTATGTTATTTTTCATCTCAACATTTCCTTATTAAAAGTTGCATGGCTGTACAACACAGGCCACAATGGCCTTATTATTTGCATGGTATAATACGAATTCAATACTTCCTTATTAAGATTTGCATGTTTGACTTTCCAAATCACATTTCCTTATCACGAATTTCAGTTCAATATTTCCTTTATTAAATTTTTCATGGCTGTATATTACGCATGGTGCATTCCATTTCAATATTTCCTTTATTAACCCTAAATGCCCTTTTGACTTTCAAGGTTTCAAGGGTAGAATAGGCAAAACAAATTTTCAACATTTCACAAACCTTGACTATTCCACTTTTCACCTTTGACCATTTTTACATTATAGGTAGTATAGATTATTCTGATTCTCAGTTTGTCTTTTGACAAGTTGTTTATAATGTAAATGTAGGTGGTCTTTAGTTTTAAGTTTGTCATTATCAAAAAAATTTGTTGAGCGACTTACATATTTTGATTACCCAAGTTAGTTGTTAATTTGTCTCCGCGATGGTATCTATCTATCTAATTTTTATTTTATATTTTTTGGGTGTAAATGGTGAATTTAAATTAACTTTTCCAAAACTGTTTGTACAAACTTAACAATAGAATTCAAAGAATTGGACAGCCCCAATTCTAATACTGAACATAGCAACAAACATACAACTTACTAGCATTCTATCCGATATCTGTCAATAGAGTCCAAAGATCACAGGCAAAGTACTCTGCATCAGGAACAGAACAGATCATAGAGGATTGCAATCCCACCAAATGCTATACCAAGCTCTCATCAATTCACCTTTTATTCACCTTAACCATCTAGCTACATTTCCATCTTACCCCCCCCCCTGCTCACTCAACCAGCACCCACAGTAAGCATAAGAGAAATGGGTTAATGGCTTCACTGGGCACCCATAACCTTTCCACTGTAGGGGCTATACTAATTGTGCTACATTTTCATTTACTACAACTTCACACAACTAGGAACACACACCCTACAGTGAGTACCAACCTTTCCTCCTTGGCAGTGTATAGATAGGACCAAGTAGGTTCATCTTTCACTCATCACTATTCCTATTTTCATACACTGCCCACCATACTCACTTACCCTACTCAACTGGAAACCTACTTTATGGACAATTAGAAGAACCCTTATGAAGTAATCCCAAAATCTTTCTAAGTGTCTAATAAAGGCCAACTCAGAAAAGAAATTTTAGGAAAACTTAAGAAGAGCCTTAAAACATCCAAGGTACAAGGCCATCAGTTGAAGTGAGTACAAGAATTCTCGCATTTTCAGGTTGAAAATTTGAGAATTTTCTGGTTTAAAACCATGTTTACTAGCAGTATGTTATTCATGAAACACCACATGCACTTTATTTTGAGATTCCATAATCAGAATCTCTTGTGCCAAACACCCCATAAGGCTAGTCAGGCAAAATACACATTAACATACCATAGCAGGAAACTTCCTTATGTGGATTACCAACTGTCACAAATTAGTCCTTTCTATCATTAAATTGCATCCCATCCTCACAATACAATGGTAGAGGAACTAACTTATACCAGTTTTCAACCACAAATTACAAGCCATCTGCTATTCAGTCATCATACAACCAATACAATAACCATCTGCGATAGTATCTTAATAATGGGGGACATATGGTTTGGGTTAAAAAGGGGGTTATAATAAAAAGCCTAGGAAGGAACCACACGCTGCCACGTGTCCCTCCAACCCCGCCCCTAAAATTATAACCACAAGGGTATTTTCGTGATTCCACATCTACCCTAATATAAACATGTTATTCATCTTTTATTATCATGGGGTTTTTGCATATATATCCTTCCGAAAATGCGTAACTGCATATATATCCAAAGCATGCATAAAAGCCATTGTACTATGTGCATCAAAAACTTGTACAAAGGATAGATATGCAATTATTCACTTTAGGAGGGATATATATGCAATTCTGCCTATTATTCATTAATATTTTACGATCTATTCTTCGTCTTCTCTCTCTCCCACCCTCCCTCCCACCTCCAAATCCACTTTCACCACCGTAGCTTAACATCAACCTAGCTTCACCACCGCACCTTCATATCCTCATTTACCACCATTCCCCACCTTCAACACTGTAATACGAGGACTTCAATAGATTCGTCATTCGAAAGTGAAAGTAAGTTTTTTTAATTGTTTTTACTGTTACCATGACTAATTTGGTTATACTGATCTTCAATTACATGTGTATGAAGTTTATTGATCTTTTGAATCTTTTTCTTTGTTTTTTATGTTGTTATTGATCTAATGTTGATCGATTTTGGCCAATTTTTAGTGGAATAGGTTTGTATGTGTAGTATGTATGATGCACGAAAATAAAAATGTTAATGCAGTAGTATTTGTTTGTGGTTGCTCGTCAGTTTATGCCTGTATGCACTGTTTGTTACAAGCTGATGCAGTAGATTTATTATTGTAATGTACTTTTTGTATTTTGATTACTAGTTATAATAGTATGATGCACTGGTTGTAAGAGTATGATGCAATAGATATAAGAGTAGAATAGATAAGCCTATGAAACAGAAAGAGAATGACTAACTAGCATAAAGTAGAGATAATTTTCTACTTTAAGGTTCTGTTTGAATTTTTTAGGATTGATGCGGTAGAGATAAGACTGTGATGTAGTAGAAATGCTTTTGCACTTTAAAGTACTCTTTGAATTTTAATGGATTAATGCAATAGAGATAATACTATGATGCAATAGAGATAATACTTTGATGAACTATTATAAAGGTTTTTAATAGTGTCTATTTTAAATCACAACAATTTTTTATAGGGTTGATGCAGTAGAGATAAGAGTTTTTATAATAGAGCGATACTTTTTGAATTTGTGTATCACATTTTTGTAGTGTACTTTTTGAATAGAGCAATAATTTTTGAAATCAGATTAGGTTACAATCAACAATCCAGGTTAGAGTACTACTAAAGGATCTGGATTCTTTTCAAGGTTTAAGCCAAGAGCTAAAGTAACTGCTGAAGAATTATGGAAGAGAAGGTTTTGTTCGGTATGTGGAGAAAAAGGAGGCAACAATTTTAGAACTTGTACACAATTATTGCCTGCATCAAAGAAATCAAAGAAACAAGATATGCAAAAGAGAGCTGGTTTAATAGAATCTACATACTGGAAATGACTAGTCTTTTCAAACTTTTTTTTTTTTTTTTTTTTTTTTTTGTCATTTTTTACAATTAAAACAATGATTTGATTGTAAAGAAAATAAATTATATGTTATAGCTTCAATGTAAATCTATCTAAGTTATAGTATCTTTTTTGAGTTGATTAATTTTTTAGTACATCATTGTGTTAGATCTATTGCGTCAGTTTTTTTTTACAATGTGATGCAATAGAATTTTTAACTGAAATGTATGTAATGTACTATAAAAATACATTGTGATGCAATAACTTTTTAAGTGAGATGTACTAACTTTTTAATTGTAATTGACTCAATGTTCTAACTTTTAACTGATTCAGGTATTAGTGTTTTTAAGGGATTTACTAACTTTTATAACTGTATTGCATTAACAAAATACATTATGATGCAGTAACTTTTTTAACTGAGATGTACTAACATTTTTAACTGTAATATACTAACAAAATACATTGTGATGCAATAACTTTTTAACTAACTTGTACTAAGTTTTTAAGTACTAAACACAGACCGATCATTAAAAGAAAAAGTACTTAGTTTCCAACATACATTAACTAAAAGTAAAAGTACTTATCAAACATTGATCATTGAGTTAACTACAATAACTAGAAGAGTTTAAACATTCAATTGAAAAATACTTAAATACAACATATTTGAAACTAAAAGTGTTCATAAGCAAAGTACTTAGTGTATTGATCATTCATTTAACTTCAATACGTTTTCGATGAATGTTTGATGCAAATCTTGATCCACTTTGACTACATTATCTGTAAGAATTTTGGAAGTCTTTGTTTTCTTCTTGGGTTAATATACAAAAATATTACTAAACTTTCCAATAAAGTTCGCCTAAGTTACTGGCCTTCAATTTTGTTTACTTAAGTTACTGAACTTTGAAATTTTGTTCACTTTGGTTACTAAACATTTTAAATGATGACATCGCTTATTTTTTAAGTACAAAACGGTCCTTGTGGTTAGTCGGGTTTCACGGATTTAGTCCTAGACCACTATTTCTGTTAGTTTGACCGTTTTTATATGTTTTCACATGTTTTTACCCGTTTTATAAGTTTTCATACATTTTATCCGTTTTAAATGTTTTCATTCATTCATTTTCAACCGTTTTTGTACGTTTTATCCGTTTTCGTCCATTTTATACGTTTTCATCCGTTTTTATATGTCTTCATCCGTTTTTATATGTTTTCATTCGTTTCTATACATTTTCGTTCGTTTTTTTACATTTTTATATGTTTTCATACGTTTTTATCCATTTTCATACGTTTTTATCCGTTTTTATACGTTTTCGTCCATTTTTATCTGGTTTTATATGTATTCATCCGTTTTTATACGTTTTCATATGTTTTTATCCGTTTTACTACATTTTTATCCATTTTTATACGTTTTCGCCAGTTTTGTTATGTTTTCATACGTTTTCTTACGCTTTCGTCCGTTTTTTTACGTTTTCATTCACTTCAATGGTTTTGTATGTGTTCGTTCATTCTTATATTTTTTTTCCATTCTATCCGTTTTCATACATTTTTTGTCCCAAAAAAATGGACGAAAGCGTATGAAAACATAAGAAAACGTGTAAAAACGTAAGAAAAACTGGCGAAGGTGTATAAAAACGGATGAAAATGTATAAGAACGAATGAAAACGAATAAACACATATAAATACAGTTGAAACGAATAAAAACGTATGAAAACGTAAAAAAAAACAGATAAAAATGAATGAAAATGGATGAAAACGGATAAAAATTGATGAAAACGGATAAAAAAATGATGAAAACCTATGAAAACAGATAAAAACATATAAAAACGGACGAAAAACATATAAAACCAGGTAAAACGTATGAAAATGTATAAAAATGGGCGAAAACGTATAAAAACAGATGAAAACAGACGAAAACAGGAAAAAAACGTATGAAAACGTATAAAAATATACGAAAGCGGATAAAACGTACGAAAACGAATAAAAAGTATGAAAATGTATAAAACGGATAAAAAAGTATGAAAGCAAGGGGTAAAAACATATGAAAACGTATAAAAACGTTAAACTAACAAAAATAGTGGTCTAAGGACTAAATCTGTGAAACCCGACTATCCACAAGCACCGTTTAGTACTTAAAAAATAAGCAATGTCATCATTTAAAAGGTTCAGTAATCAGAGTGAACAAAGTTTCAAAGTTCATTAACCTAAGTGAACAAAATGAAAGTTTAGATACTTAGGTAAACTTTTTTGGAAAGTTTAGTAACATATTTGTATATTAACCCTTTCTTCTTTGCATATGCTTCTGCTTCTTTAGTACCTTTGCCCTCTGGTCATTAAAACTTACAAGTATTATCTTTGCTAAACTTGGCCGACATACGTTTCCATGTGTCTCATCAAAAATACTCCATAGTCAACAACATTGTAGAGTTTCTTCCAATTAAATTTCACTTGCTTATAATCGGTCGTTATAAAATTAGCTATTTTTGGGTGGTTATTTCTTTCCAGGTAGTCAATGAAAGATTCCATCTGCAAAACAAAAAATTATAAATCACTGATGTACTAGTTTTAACACTATGATGCAGTAGGAATAACACTTATATTTCCTAGTACATCACTATTATTTTATATTCTACTGCATTACAGTCTTATATTCTACTGCATTACGGTTATATTCTACTATGATGTAGTAGAAATAACAGTGATGCCGAGAATATAAAACTGCACATTACAGTAAGAAAACAATTGTACTAACAAATAACTATAATGTAGTAGAATATAAGATAACAGTAATGCAGTAGCATATAACTATAATGCAATAAAAAATGTAATGCATTACAGTTTCTTTACTGCATTACAGTCTTTTATTCTACTGCATTATTTTTTATTTCTACTGCATTACAGTTATATTCTATTGCATCTCAGTTATATGTAGAATATAATATTGCAATGCAGTAGAATATAACTGTAATACAATAGAATATAACTATAATGCAGTATAATATAAGACAATCAGACACACACAATCATTTTCACATAGACAACAACAACATTTAGCCTAAGTCATGCCTATGAACATCAACATACATCCTACTACATTAAAGTTCATTTTCTAGAAAATCACAAAGAGAATCACGTACACACATTCATTTTCACACAAACGACAGAACACATATAGCCTAAATCATGCGTATGAACATCAACATACACCCTACTGCATTACAGTTCATTTTCTAGTACATTACAAACAAAATCAGGCACACACATTCATTTTCGCACAAATGGCAAACCAAATTTAGCCTAAATCATGCATATGAACATCAACATACATCCTAATGCATTACCATTCATTTTCTAGTACATCACAAAATGAATCAGGCACACACATTCATTTTCACACAAAAGGCAAACCACATTTAGCCTAAATCATGCATATGAATAACAACTTACATCCTACTTAATTGTAGTTCATTTTCTAGTACACCACAAACATAATCAGGTACACACAATTATTTTCTGACAAACGGCAAACCCCATTTAGCCTTAATCATGCCTATGAACATCAACATACATCCTACTACATTACAATTCATTTTCTAGTATATCACAAATAGAATCAGGTACACACATTCATTTTCACATAAACGACAAACCACATTTAGCCTAAATCATGCCTATGAACATCAACTTACATCCTACTGCATTACAGTTCATTTTCTAATACATCACAAACAAAATCAGGCACACACATTCATTTCCACACAAACACCAAACCACATTTAGCCTAAATCATGCCTATGAACAACAACTTACATCCTACTGCATTACCGTTCATTTTCTAGTACATCACAAACGCAATCAGGCATACACATTCATTTTCACACAAACGCCAAACCACACTTAGCCCAAATCATGCCTATGAACATCAACATACATCTTACTGCATCTTAGTTCACATTCTAGTACATCACACACACAAGCAGCCGCACAAAATCATTTTCACCCATACTTCATCTCAATTTAACATAAACTATTGCATATGACTTAAAATTAAAACCTACTGAATCTCAATTAAAATTAAAAACTAAATTAAATACTTACTTGTAGAGATGGTTTTCGATTTTTCCACTTCAACCGCTTTTCTAATTTTTTACTCCTTGTATTTGTTAATTATTAAACATAAACACGATTTAAGGGGAAAAAAGTAATCGATGCTGTAAAATATTAACAAATAGATGCAGTAAGATAAACTTGCAAGGTGGTGTAAGATCTGGTAGATTTGTTATGACCATCATGGATTCAATAGATCTAATCGGAAAAAAAATTAGGGCTTTGTGTGTGTAATTAGTGTGTGTTTTGGAAGAGAGTGTTTTGTTTGAAATGAAAACTGATTGGGAGTTTTTGGGAAAAGAAAAGGACAGTTATTATTTTTGGTTATTTTAGAATCGACCCTAAAGTTTTACATATTTACAAAAATGCCACCGTCAGTTTTGATCTCACCAAATTTGATCCAATGGTTAAGATTTCTTCCTACCCTTTCTATTTTAACACACTTTTTATTATAACCCCACCCCGGGGACATACAACTTATACTAAGAGGTCACATGATTTACTTTTTAGAGTTAGTAGTGGATTTTCAGATATTTATTGACAAAAACCATATTTATTGACAAAAACCATATTCAGCTATATCGATATTATTTTGTAAAACTTTCTTGAAGTTCCATGCCACTTTTATGTTATGGTCTCTAGTGTTGATGATCAGGTTATAAATCTAAAGAAAGACGAGAGTAAACTTTTATTGCAAAATGATAATCATTTTTAAATCATACAGTAATTATTTATTTTATCGACAAAGAAGCTAATTGTTAAATAAGCTGCAAATATAAATTTCGTGTATATATAAACTTTTAGTCAGCAAAGGATTACTAATATCCTGTAAAAATCAATTCCATATCACTCACATTTCATTTACATTTTTGTTCATTGAGTTGTACAAATTATCACACAACTAAACAATACACAAATACAAACAAAAAGAAACTTCATTTCTCAAAATAAGTGCATACACGGCATCCAGTCTCAAATGTACAAAACAAGTATGCTTCGAAACATTTATCCACTAAGAGAAGTATTCCACAATGTCTGCTTCAAAACATTTATCCGCTAAGAAAAGTATTCCAACATTTACAATGAAGTTTACGAATCTGTAAAATAATTATAAACTTTGCTTTAAGGCCACATGTGGTTTATCACACCAGCAGCAGCCACACTTTAAAATTAGATCCACATGCCACACTTTACTCTTTTGTCACTTAACGCTTCAAAAATGACCCATTGAAACTGAACCCAAACTAAACTGACCCGTACTACAAAAGTGACCCAGTGACCCATATTAAACCAAAACGAACCTAAATTGACACATTTAAACTGAACCCAACCTAACTGGCCCGTACTTCAAAAGTGACCGAGTGACCCATTTCAAACCAAACCCAACCTTTTTAAACCAATCATAGATTGCTTGAGAAAATGTGTCAAATTTAAATTCAGACTTGTAATTAATTGCAGACTTGCAGACTAAATTCAGGCTTTTGGCTTTTTAATCTTAACATCAGGCAACGACCAAAAACCTACCAATTATCACCATCGTTTTCCAGGCATAAGTTTGTCAATCGAAGTTAAGAATACATACCTCTGCATAAACTCCCACTTCAACAGCAATTTGGTGTTGGCCTCTGCTCCTCGAATCTATTTTAACGTTGATAAAAGTATTTGTGTAAGACGCATGCAACACATATCTTTTGTTTCGCAATTGAATGTCTTTGTTGCCTTTCCAAGCGAGATTATAATTAGAGAAACAATATTCACATAATGATAATCTACATCTATTACTAATTTATTGTAAGGAATTATGAATTAGGTGAAAAAGGTGAATTTATATTAACAAAATTTACAAAGTTAAGGCATTATCCAAGGACTTCTCCTTGATAAAATGCAACTAACCAACTATAAGAGCATAATAAGCAATTACACCAGACCTTAAAGTCATACTACAGACTCTATGCAACAGTACTAATCATATTCCAACTTACATGAAACAAAGCAAGGATGAGGTAGTCCCATGTTGCATGACATACCAAATCCTTTTACAACTTAAATGCAGACCACAGCAAAGCAAATTCAAGTCCATTTCATTCAGCATCTTTTGAATTCCCAAAGTGAATATCCGTTGTAAAAAATGATAATCTACATCTATAAATAATACTATAGTTTAGGAAATTATGTATTAAACATAGACTCTAGGACACATTTCATCCATTCAGCCCATGTTGCATTTGTAGGTATATTTTTTTACTTGGCCTGTTTGAGATTTAAAAAACATATAAACCAAATCGACCCATTCAATAAAAACCTTGGCCTGATCAGACTTAAAATATAACAGCCTTTAGCAAACAGGCAAAGTAAAAAAAATATACCTACAAATGCAACATAGATGTAGATTCTGCAACATCAGTTAAGAAAAATATAACAGCCTTTAGCAACATAAACTTAGTCAGCTTCATCTTCGATAAAAACCTTGGCATCATTTAACAGCTCACCTAGACACTAAGTGCATCATCTAAGAAATATAACAAGGTGTTTAGATGTGCGTTAAAATAGATTAAAGAATTAAGTTTATCAGTTGATTGAAGTTAGGGACATGTATTCCATTTTAAATGTATCCCAAATATACTTTTTACAATAATTTCTCTTTGTAATTCTTACTTTGGTATTTGATACAGAGGCATCATGGAATATATCAATATCTTTTACCATAAAGCTTTTCATTTTTATTTAATGTGCATGCAAAACCTTAAATATGTTTGCATAGTTACATGGACATTATATAAATAACGTTCATGATTACCAATTATAAGAAAATGAAAATATGATGATAATTTTTTGAGGTGGACTAATCAGACTTAAAAACCTATAGTATTCGAACACTAAACCTTTAATAATAAAAGGTCAACCCAAGTATCTATTTCGACCCGTTCCAATAATTACCCATTGTGACGCTGATGACGTATGGTCCGGGAAGGACATAAATCCCCTTCCGGGGCAGGAGCAAACCCCCTTCAGGGGCTGGAGCAAGACCCTTCCGGGACTGGAGCAAACCCCCTTCCAGGGCAGGGGCAAACCCCCTTCCGGGGCTGAAGCAAGACCCTTCCGAGGCTGACCCTTCAGGGCTGGAGCAAGTTCCGCCTGAATGCTTCCCGCCTAAATGTTTCCCGCCTAAATGCTTCCCGCTTAAATGTGTCGCTATCGCGACCTGGGACCACCAGATAATGACAAAGAACTGAAGAAGCCCACCAATAAATAGACTGCATTTATCACTCTCACCGGTATGATCTTCTCTCTCACTAAACACACACATACCTATATACTTAATCTGACTTGACCGTCGGAGGGTGGTTCCGGGGCTTCGGCCTCGGGACCCCTTCTAACCGGTTTGTTTCTCGTACTGCAGCAGATCTCCATGCTCGGGATGACGTGGAACGGCACAATCTATCGTCAAGACTAGCCCGACGGATTTATGCTTCAACAGACGCAAACCTTCTGTTAGATATTGTGACTTCACCTCCTAAGGGCATTTTGGTAATATTAGTAGTAAGGGTATTTTGGTCATTTTGTTAGTAGCCTAAGAAGTCTTAGGAAACTTGTATGTCGGTTTTGTAGTCGGTTGTTTAGCTATATATAGGATGTATACATAACTTTGTAGTTAGACTTCACTTCATAAATAAAATAGAAGATTTTGCCCCATATTCTGATCTTTTGTACCTGTTCTTAATATCAATTGTTGCTGGTCTGGTCTTAGCCCCATGATTATGTATCCCTAATCCTAACAAATTGGTATCAGAGCCACTCGATCGATTGAAGGAAGCTGCAACTGTTTTGGGTTTCTAATCAACATCAGCTTTTGGTTGATTTCAAGAATTAATTTCTTGAAATCATTTGATTTTTCGTTTGTGTTTGGTGGCTGATTTGATTAGTTGAAGACATCAGGTATGAAATTTGTTTTGTGTTTGGTGGTTGCTGTTGATAAGTTTTTGAAAACATCAGGTTTGTTTCAATAAATTTTTGCTTCTGCTCATTTATTAAGTTGAAGGTGTTAGTCAATTGGGATTAAGGGATAGTTAGAACTTGTGTTGAATCGATATCATGTTTGTGATTTGGGATTTTCCCCTTTAATCAATCGTTGTTGTTTTGTTGTTTGTGTGAGAGATTGAAGGTGTTAGTTGTTTGGGATTTTTTTTTATCAACTTGATATTGCTTAGGACCGATTTTGGTTTAGAATTTGTCATGGGCTTATATTGGAATTCGGGCCTTGATTTTCGTACTAATAATCATGCCATTGGAACTACTGATTGTTTTGAATTAGTTATTGGGTTTGAATTTGGGGCTTTGGCTAAGTTGGCATTGAATCTGAGTATGGGATTTTTGTAATTGTGCCAATATTTGTTAGTTCTTTGATTTTCGTTTGGTAGTTGGCGACTGGATTTTGGATTTCGGGTTTGCCCGTTGATTTATGTTTTGAGTTTTGGAATAATCAGTTATGGTGGAGCTATTTGATGTGACCTTAATGGAATTGGTAGGAATTGTTTTGGAAACTGGAAATCGTAGGTTTGAAGGCTCGGTCAATATTTGTTTTGATTTGGTATTTGCTATGGAATTTATTCGTCTTTAGACCGTAATTCTTATTGGATAAGTGGGTCATTGGTATTTTTATCCATATCATATTTGGAGCGTTTGAATTACTAGGGCTCATTCGTCAAGTTACATATTAGCTTGAGTTTGTTTGATACGGATAATAAGTTTGAAGTTTGACCGTAATACTTATCAATAAGTGGGTCGTTAGAATTTGAATTGGTATTTGAAATTTGAAGATCGATTTGGAGTTTGAAGACTTGGTTCAAGTCGTTTGAAGTTTGTTCGATCGATTGGAATTTGTCAGTTTGGAAATTTTGGATCTTCGTTTGTCGGGCTTTTGAAGTTTGTTTCCTGAATTTGATTTTCACCGGCGAAGATCGTTTGAGCCGATTTGTTTGCTCGGTTAGCCGTTTGGAATTTGTCGGCTAACATTTGATTGTTCGTTTTGAAGATATCGGCATTTGCTTTGGATCGATTTTGTTTCGGATAGCTTTTGGGATCGATCGTTTGATTTGAAATTGGCTAGTATCTCTAGCCTTTGGAACTTTGAATTTGATTTGAAGCAGGTGGAGGAGTTTAACTCACGACCTGTGATGTTGGCCTCATTTACGGTGGTGAACGTGAATATTTGGTTGCCTGCTACTCAGATTTGGATTATGTTGCGGATCTTGATGCTAGAAGATCCTTGTGTTTTCACCATTGGAAATTTGGTTGTAAGTTGAAAAGCTTCATTACAACCATCAGTTCCTTTGAGCAAGTTTCGCTACTGTTTTGGATTTGCTCAAAATTGGAGATATGGTGTTACTTAGGAGTTGAACTCAAGGTGGAGATTGTTAG
Organism: Artemisia annua; assembly: GCA_014162995.1. NCBI lineage: Eukaryota > Viridiplantae > Streptophyta > Magnoliopsida > Asterales > Asteraceae > Artemisia > Artemisia annua. Next base: position 60,598 of record LBNU01012328.1, read on the forward strand.
ATATTGTGACTTCACCTCCTAAGGGCATTTTGATAATATTAGTAGTAAGGGTATTTTGGTCATTTTGTTAGTAGCCTAAGAAGTCTCAGGAAACTTGTATGTCGGTTTTGTAGTCGGTTGTTTAGCTATATATAGGATGTATACATAACTTTGTAGTTAGACTTCACTTCATAAATAAAATAGAAGATTTTGCCCCATATTCTGATCTTTTGTACCTGTTCTTAATATCAATTGTTGCTGGTCTGGTCTTAGCCCCATGATTATGTATCCCTAATCCTAACACCTCCTTTGATCCATTTACTTTTAAGCTAAAGTAAGTTTATATTTACTCTAGAAATAAAATATAACCTAAAGGGATGTTTGGGTAAGCTTACTTTGTGGGATTTTGGAGTTATTTGAATGAAATCCCTCTCACGGTTAAGCTCATAAGCAAATCTTTTCTGGATTATAAGCTTATTGAGTTGAGGTTATGAGCTTATATAAGCAATTAGCTCTAGTTGATAAGCATCAACGTGCCTCTGGTCTAGCAGTATGGAGGTTTTACCCTCCTAGGCAAGGTCTCAAGTTCGAGTCTTGTCTAGGGCGATAGGGGTTTCCTCCCGCGTGCGTAAAGGGAAGGGTGCCATTGCCTTCTGGGCTAGACCCAACCTGGTTGTGTGGGCTCGCTACGCCTTCTGGGCTAGGGGTCATGTAGCCACAATTGCCGTTCCAAAAAAAAAAAAAAAAAAAAACGCTAGTTGATAAGCCCAAAAAGAATAATAACTTAGCTTATGAGTTTTTCCAACTTCAAATAACCTCATAAGCCCAAAAAAAGGTAATCCCTCTAAAGTGATCATGCACAAGCAAATGGTTCAAGATTTCCATTCAAATGAAAGAAATATGAAAAAGTAACTGACCCGAAACTGAAGTGAACATTGATCACAAATGGGTACCTCACATGGGACTTAACCATCCTATCCATGACAGTGTTCACATAGTTTATCGGTATAATCTCAATATCTGGGTTACACCTTGCTTTGCTGCAAAAACAAGCATCTCTTGACTCTATTTCAAACCACTAGTAAAACTACCAGCAACAATCTTCTCCTCTGTCAAAACCACAATAGGTTATGCCAAAATGTTAGCCCTTCTGATCACCAACTTTCAAGATAAAATATAATTCTACATAGAAAATAATTAATTAACTGAAACTAAAGAGAGTGGTGGCACTTCTAATGACTTATCTGGTACACCAACAACTATTAGCTTTCCCTGGGGTTTTAGTAGACGAAGCAACCATTCAACCACATGATTTGCGTACACGGTGTCTTTTACGCCATCCAGAGTTCTCATAGTAGCCTAATAACATAATCGCATTTCAAAGCTCATCTCACATATAACCACCAACACGTTATGAAATTCAAAATGATCACCTACTTACTGTCATCTGTTTTGAGTCGTTGCTATTCATGAAATGGTCAGTTTTAAGTCCTTCAATAGCTTTTCTTACCTGGCTTTTCTAGTCCAAAGTATTTGAGAGGACTATTATAACTCGTGATTCCCGCACATAGCAAAGGTGCACCAGAATCAAGAGACAAATTATCTGGCCAACGGGCACGAAATGCTCATCTGAAACAATGTGATCAGAGTAGCCACCTTATTTATATGTGCCATCCAAAGTGACAGAACATATAGTCTTAACCTTCTCAGTGCAATATTGTTCAAGATCGTTACACAACTTTCACATGATCTGCATCATCCCATAAAGTACCCGACCCCAACTTTATTACCAATATTAAATTTCTCATCTTTGCTGCCTACTTTTGTCACGACGCTGACAATCTCATGCCTGAGTTGTATGTATGGAATACATATTTCATTAATATATCATAACAGAACAGAACAATGGTAAAAATGAGGGATAATGGAAACATGAAGTGTTTGGATTTGTACCCAGGAATAACGTGGTAAGTCGTAATGCTCGATCCATATTTCACAATGCAATACTTTAAGCCTCACATTCTTTATCCCCAGTAACCCTGTATAAATCAAAGTAGCACAACAATTAAGTGATTGTAGATTCAAGTCATTAAAATAAGTTGATAGCGTTTCATCCAAACACTAGAAACCGCTTAATTAACCACTCATATAGGGTGTTTGAAATTGCCTAGTTTAAGTGCTTAATTAACACTTAGATAGTGTTTATCTACACAAGTTCTATTTTCAATTTGTGATCATCTACATTTGAATGAAGGCTCACTGCTCTAACTAAAGACACTTCAAGTATTCAATGAGGGCAGTCTCATGGTTTTCAGTGGCCGCAATAATAACAAAGAGGTCCTACTACGCTTGCAAACTAAAGAGAAATTGCATATAAACTTGAATTATATAACTCATATATGTTTAATGTTATACATATTTATATGCAAAACTCATTAAAATGTGGCCTTTTTTAAGTGGAGACCCGACGGCACCTATTGGAAACCTCTCCGCGACCCCTATGTATTCAATGATAATTAATCTTAAAAACACTATAAACAAAACCAACAAACAACAACATTCGACCAACTCATATAAAAAAAACCGAAAATCGTATCGTCCAGTAACGCGTCTTAGCCAAGCTCCTAGCCAAAGAATGAATAATATTTTGTTTGATAATTGATATTAAGGTGAAAGCTAAAAATTGCTTCATGTACTTATATCTTATATATAATATAAACTTAGGTTGTCTTATAAATACAAAATACCCCTAATAAATGTTTCAAGAGTTGATTATTCCAAATATGCCCTTTAAGTGTGATTTCAACAAATGTAGTTTGTACGGTACAATATGTTTTGCATGAGAAATCGTGCACAAAAGTTTGTACGGTACAACATGTTTCAAGCATCTCTAAACCTCAAAGAATACAAACCAAAAATGTCATGAATGCATAAATTAAACACACCAATTAGTGGTTAGTCTTTTTACCTTCCTGTCCATGAGTTACAAATATTTTATCAACTATATAATGTGTCAAAAATCACACACAACAAACCACAACTTCCTCCACACCGCGTGCACATTGGGCTACAACTTATAATGTTGGTAAAGTAAGCATCATATCGTCTTACTTATTAATCATATTGATTTATATTATTTTATATAAATTTCACGTGTGTTTTGTCTGTGTAACAATGTAGGACATAAAGATGGTGCTTAGGAGGTTTG
>LBNU01012328.1:66658-95290 GCA_014162995.1 Artemisia annua
AGGGATCGTGGGGCAATTTTTTTTTATTTTTTGCATCAAGCAACAACAAATGCGGAAGGAAAAACCCACTAGTATCGTAAGATAAATCGAGTTATTTTTACTTTTGGAGATGAAGGATTACTAAGGCTTTAGAAGTGTTGAATGTTGGATTTTAGTATGCGCGGGCGGGGGGCGGGGGGGGGGGGGGGGCCCGCAATTTGAATTTTGGTGGTGGCACTTTCGGAAAAAGTTCAAAATTAAAAAAATTTACATTAAAATCTCAACTTTTTCGGCTTGCCATGGGGGGCACCGGCCCCCCACACTTCCTACATAGATCCGTCCCTGCTTGTAAGTTCTAGTGCAATGATTGCATTTTATTGTGAATTGTGGTTTTTGAACATTGAAAGTTTTATGGTGCTTTTAATCATCGAATTTTTATTGTGAATTTTTGTTATGTTTGTCTTGTGATTTCTAGTGAAAAGATGCCATTTTTCTTGTTAAATACTTTTTTTTTTGAACATTGGGTATGATATATTATGTGTAATTAGTTGTTAGGCTGAACGTTACGCATTGTGTGAGAGGTGCGTGACTGGGTTATAGAGGGTGAGCGGAGGATGGTGTTCGGTCATGGTGGTTGCTTGACCAAAGAGCAAGTGTGCGTGTGTGTTTTATATAGTTAAATAAATATTGGGTATAAGTAAATGGTGAGCGAGGATTACCGGGGTGTGAGTGATGAGTGAGAGGGATGGGGGATGATGTGGCGCGGAGTTGACAATGAGTAAAGGGGTTTTGGTGAGTGAAGATGACACCCAGTTTAGGGTTCAAAATTTTTGATTGGTTGTCACTAGTGAGAAGATGACTTTGATATGTTAGTTAATTTTAGTTTCATATGGTTCAAGATTATTGATGGGTTCTCGCTACCGTATCATAATTTCAAGATTCTTAGGGGCTCCGTGTATCTAGTAATGTTTAGTGAAACGATGACATTTTTCTTGTTATATTCTTGTACTAGTATGATATGGTATGTGTAAACTGTAAATCATTATTAGGGTTCTCACTTGTGTCTTGCCCAAATGAAAATAACATTGATAGTATTAGCTATAGAATTCATGGTTCACGATTATTGATCCCTCTAGTTTTTTGCCCTGATTAAAGCAGTGTGATGTTTTCAATTGTTGATTTTGGTTCCACTAATTTCTTGATCCACCAAATGCCAACTTTCTTGTCCTGTTATTTACATCAAATATAATTTAAGGTTTCTGATTCCACTTGCTTCTATTGCATTTATTATAGATGTGCTTAATTTGCGGCCCTTGTGTTTGATATCCATAAATTAAGGAGTTTTTTTTGTTGGTTTTCATAAGGTTTTTGGCATAATTGATATGATTTCTCTCAATTTATCTCCTGGGTCTTTTGTTTTATTGTCATACCTTCATTGTTTAGAATCAAGATACCGACGTATTTGTGTGAACGAATCAATACAATTGATCAGTTAAAGATGACCTGCTTCTCCCTTGTAATTTGTATAATCTCACATTTCGCAAGGTTACAAACTACTAAACAAAGTTAAAGATGAAGCTAGACTTTTTTCTTTTTAGGTTTTCACAGACTTCAAGAGATATGTACTTCCTGTATCTTGTGAGATTGATTAAGTCAATTTGTGCTTCACCAAATGTTATTTGTTAACTTTTGAATATTGAATATGGGAAATCCTGTCTTAACCTGAATTATGGGAGTTTAACATAATGTTTTTGGAGGTCTAGAAAGTTCTGGGGTATGTGAGAAGAATTTATAAAACAATGTCCCCATAATTTTAACAGACAATGAATATAGTTCTCAAATTTGATGTCTGGTTTAGGTCCAAAAGGGGCAGACATATGCTCTAGCAATGTTTTTAAGTTTATGTGTACTCTTTTGCATCTAAGATCAGATTTTCCTTGGATAACGGTATGTTATCTTGATTCTTGATGCAGTTCGAAGTGGTCTCAAGGGACATGATAGCTTGTCTAGCAATTCTTGCTTCTTTGGCAACACAACTACTCTGACTCATCAAAGAAAGTCTAACCAAGAAAGAACTCAGCGGAAATTAGCTATTTCTGCACAGTATAAGTAAGATACCTTTACTTCTACCTTTTAAGATTGTTTTTCATACATGTTCAATTGAGTGGTTGACATAGGAACTTCCTCCAATTAGAATGGTGTTGGTATCCATTTGAAGATTTATATACAAAAACAATTGTAATTAATGTAATAAAGAACAAAATATATGAACAGCTTTTAATCAGAAATAGTTGCTTATTATATTTTTCACATTGTCTTATACTTGGTTTATTATTCCATGGGACCCGATGATTTTATGAATAACTATGCTAGTTATAGTCCATTTTGTGAATCGCGTTTATTATTCCATGTCTTATACATGGTTTATTATTCCATGGGACCCGATTATATTATTCTAGGAAACGTACTTTTATTGACTGTTTGCTTGTTCACTGTATCTGATATTGTGATCTAATATTAACAAAAGATAACCATATGTGCTATTGTTTTTCTGTAACAAATTAATGTTTCCCTTTCTGTAACAAATTAACGTTTATAGCCTAGCAGTTTGTATTTTCATTTTGGTTGTTATTGTCTCGCCCTATTTGCATGTAGTTTCTCTTTTTGTAATATTTTATCTCTTTTTGGTTTGTTTTCAGTGATCGTAGTAATGGAGGCGGTGGTGACTTTGTTGCTGGTTTCCTTTTGGGAGGTGCATTGTGTGGGACCCTGGCATACATATTTGCTCCACAGGTGAGGCAATAAACTCATGCATGATGTCTATATGATCTTTTGTACGATCTTTTCATTCTTTCTACGGATTAAGCTTCAGTTGTGAATGCTGTTTTAACTTTTGCATCGTTTTCCTTTAATCACTAGATAAGAAGATCGCTGTTGAATGAAGATGAATACGGATTTAGGAGGGCAAAGCGACCCATATACTACGATGAAGGTTTAGAGGTGCGTTTTTCGAATTCTGTATTCGGTATCGAACTTATTTACTTTTGAATGAGTTGATTTGGGTTTTGATTCATTTCAATCCGGTCAAATCAAAATGTTTAGTTAAATTGGTCATTTTAAAGGTTGAAACTTGAAAGTTGCTTTAACTCTATTTTTAATGCATACTACAATATTTCCAAGTTGATTTATATAAAGTTATAGAATTAGATTGTAACACTATAGTTCTATATTTACTATGAGCATATTATAAAGAAATTTGAAGAAATACAAAATGGAAAGAAAAGATATTGGTGTTTATCGACCCGTAGTAAAAATGGCAGATTTGATAAGACCTATTTTGATTTGTTACCTGACCCGCCTTTCCTGCTACTTCTATTGGTCCTTACTATTTTCATTTTTATTTCAAAATGCAGAAGACAAGGCAGACTTTGAATGCCAAAATAAGCCAGCTTAACTCCGCGATTGACAACGTGTCCTCACGGTTGCGGGGTGGGAACAACGTTCCTAAGGTACCAATTGAGACTGACCCTGAAGAAGCTACTATGTAAGAGAAATTTGGTATAAACTTCCCTCAGGTGGTAATGAAACACATATATGATGAAATGATATCTTGTGCTACTTGAGTTTGCAAGAACATGTTGATATTCTGGAAATCTATGGTTTTACTTCTATTCATCACATAAAGGAGTTTCCTACACTGTATTGTATCTGCTTTTCCATAACTGAGCTGCGCTTATTGATTCTCATAAACAAAGTGTCTTCTTTTAATAGAATTGTGTATGCTTACTTGTGCTGAATTTGTGTTTACTTGTCGATACTATCTACTTTTTGTTGCATGACAATAGTATCTGCAAGAGATAATGTATCCAAAGGTACACTAATGCCACCTAATTATCGATTTGGTTTTATTTATTCCAATTTCCTCCAAAACTCAAGAGAGGACACTCCCCTAAAAATTCAACTTGAAAAAAACTTGCTGGTTTACAGTATGGTATTAATACATTTTAACTAATTTTTTTCTAAATGTTAGTGGTCTTTTTGCCATTTTACAATTTCTAGGAAGTCTTTGGCGGAACTAGCATATACACAATCGAGCTCTGATGGTTCAAAATGTTTGAATATTTGATTGGTCTTAGTGTAACATATTTTTGTCTGTTTGTCCTCTTTCCTCAAGGTTTTTATGCTGGTTTTTGTCTATTGCCTGATTGCTTGTATGCTTGCTTTTCGTATTATGTTTGTATATTTTCCTTGTAGTTATTGCACTCTTTCTCACGCACTTATATCTTGAGCACAACACACTTGCACACGTACATTACTTAAGGGTGTGTTTACTAAATTAAGTGGTTTGAAGAGAATGTCTTAATTAATCTCTTAATTGGGAGACTTTAGCTTTGGTTAGTCTCTCAATTAAGAGAAAGGGTTTGGGCTCATATTTTTCCCCATTAAATGAAAAGTAAACAAGCCCTTACACTGGCCAGAGGTCCCTGGAAGCAGTTTCTCTACCCCCAGGTTCACCTCCCCCATACCCCGCTCCGGTGGGATTGGGTATGTTGTTGTTGTTGTTGTTGTCGTCTTAATGTAACATTTTTAATATTTGGTGGCCAACGCATATATATTAACCCTATTTATAATCACGTGACTAATAATCCATGGATAATTAAACTCCTGAAGCTATTCAAATCAAATCAATGTCAATAATGCTGCAATATATTATTATGCTCAGCTGTAAAAGCATCTAAGAAGCTGCTTCACAACATCATATGCAAATAATTCATGTACCTGATAATGCATCAGAATCAAATCTTAAATTTTGGAGGCTGCTGAATTTTATACACATGATCTATTTTTAGCTCTGTGACAGAACATGAACTATACATAAAGTTGAATATAGCAAGTGTGAAAAGAAGTACGCGAGCATCGTACAGTCTGTCGACCGTATTAAACATATGATCCGAAAATGGTCATAACGTACTGATAGATATATCACATAAGAAAGCAGACAAAAAAAAGATGATTGGTAACAAGATATATAAAAACTCTTAGCAATTATTACATTTGAAGGCTTAAGCTTGACAACTTACTAAAAAGGGATTGATTTACTTAGGAAGACATTAAAACAACTTGAACTTGATGACTACATCTTATCTGTCCTGACCAAGATTAGATCCAATCTACTGGTGAACTGGGCATTTCCTAGAATGCATCTTAAGTAAAGCGTATTCATAGTTAGAAAAGGACCTTAATGGCTAACGCTTTATATGTTTAAACGTGTCTGTCACGTATAAGAAGATGAGGGATCGAGTAACTGAAGTGAAGTGTGATTGATGTCGGGTAGAGGACATTTCTTGAAAACTAAAGCAACGTAAGATACACGTTTTTAAAGTGAGTTTTAGTTTGTAATTTATGTCTAATCTATTATTAAGTGGACAATTTATTTCTCGTCATAGTTACTATTGATCTTACCACATGTATCAAGATCTTTATTAGACACAAAACTAGGCATGTCAATCGATCACTACTCTTATGTAGGTATATGTCATAAGATACCACTTGGGTCCTCTTTTGATACAATATCTTTTTTCCGCGCATTGTAGTAAAGTCAAGACCGTAATGACAACGAAAAAGCTAGGGGAGACCCAGTGTCATAGTGGTACCATTTTAGAACAGAATGATAGATTAGTAGTCGATCCAAGTGAAGCTAGACAAACTCATATTTTGTGGTGTGGTGAGGGGACGACCTATCAACAACCTTTTAGTTTTATCTTCTACTCCTTTGCAATTGCATGCAATTTACATTAACCAGAAACGTATAAACCAATCAAAAGGGTTTGGTGCACCCACTTACCCACTAACCAGTATCTTCATGGACCATCATCCTAGCCAGCTTTCACTCTCACTCTCACTTGCCTAAAGTCAAGCATCATACATTCTGCTTGGGACCAAAATGAAAGCATAGTTTCATCTTTTGTCACATGTATCTTAGTTGTTAATCATACACCCTCTAAGCTCTAGCTACGACTATCGACATCTCGGTCTTAATGTAGAGGTCCAAAAAGGTTGATCCTTTGACCTAACACTAATAAAAAGATCGATGGTCGATGAAAGATTGTCAAAAGAAATACGGTAAAAGGGAATCGACATATAATAGCAACATAGCAACGTATTTTTTGCAATGCACATATTTATATTTCAGTGACTTAGTATACATTAAAAATAAGATTTGAGGTTGCCAATGTGTAACATGCTTTTACAAGTTTAATGCCACGTACAAAAATGTGTTTTTCACAACATATTTGACCAAGCTATAAAGAGTGAGATTTTAAGACATAATGGGGGACATATCACCATCCTTCCTGCTGTACTAGTTATAACAATGCTTGGTGTATTTATTATACTTTAACCAATTATTGAGTTGGTTAAATTTGTTGATGAGTTTTTATTCTCACATGTAAACTTTAATGTAACTAGCTAACTAAGTGAATGTAACAATTCGTGACAAGACTTAATGCCAAGTTTGGTGTTAGTACAAAATTCGGAATGGATTCTAGAAGTGATCTGGATTTGCCTTGGAACGAGGTTTTGGGAAAGTCTTATGAATTCTAAGCTAAGTGAAAGGATCTGTAATGATCTGCTAAGAAAGAAAGGCACCGTTAGTTTCATCGCGGGAGGGGGTTTTCGCGATCAACTTGTGTGAGAGTAAGTACTAAAGAGAGAAAGTGTGTGTGTGTGTGTTCTAGTGAGAGAGAATGTATTGTTAGAATAATGCAATTCTATTTATAGGTGGGTACCTTTATCATTATCTCGGGGGTCACAACTCGCGACGCACTCTATTGACTGATGAGTAATAGAGTGGTTTTCTAGAAGTCATGCCCCTTGACTGCTTTATGCTTTAGGAATGTTACCCTTGGTCGGCAAGTCGCCGACTTTCAATATTTGGGCATGCATAGGTTCATCTCATGTCCCAAATTATATTCCTTACTCTTTTAGGGTTGAACTATGCTCCAGATCCCTAAGTTAGTTCGGATTTCTTGTCCTGCCGCGGTTCATAAGCATGTTGCATCAATCCGCGAGCCATAGATTTGATGCACTTGTTTAGGTGCACCGGACTTGTCTTTTGTGAGCCCGGATTGTCTTGGGATCCAGAGTCTAACAGGGTTCGTATTTGAGTATGATAGGTCCGGACGCTTTGAGTCTGGGAATTTTACGTGATCATTTGGTATTTCGTAACATATCAATTTTTAGAGAAATTTTAAAACCATTATACTTGTTAAACCATTTTGGCAAGTGTTTGAAGACAAGACTTTAACCATTTTAAACGATGTGCATTCAACCAAATTTTACAATAATGTCTAATAAACCTAATATTATATCTNCAGCTTGTTTACCCTTTCCAGAACCTTTACCCTTGTTATTCGCTTGTTGCGGTTTATTGGGTTTATTCTTCTTAGTGATCCTACCATTCTGTATCGCCATTACAGCTGGTGTAGGAGTAGGTGTCTTTTTAGGTATAGCAAGACCCTTTTCAAAATCAATAAGCATTGCATGAACTTCACTAACTGTCTTCCCCTTGCAATGCATATTGTAGTTGCGTACAAACTAACCATACGAATCCTGATTAAGGGATCGCAAGATGAGACCAATACATACGCTTTCTTGATATCCGCAGCCGATTTTCTCCAATTGTTCCAAGTATCGTTTCATTTCCAATACATGAGCGCTGACGGATTTTCCTACTTCCTGCTTACAACCATGCACAGAATCTATTAAGTCATATAATTCTGCAGCAGGTGGTTTTTCATACATTCTTCTGAGTTCATTAATCATGTCCATGGGTCCCCATTCCTCAAACTGTTTCTGCATTTGAGTGTCCATCCCAGCCAACATGAGGCAAGCCACATCATTGTGCTTTTCATACACAACATTGTATTTATCTTTCTGCGCCTGTGTCGCATTATCATCAGGTCGTGTAGGAAGTGGTTCACTAAGATAATCAAATCTTTTGGCCATCCTCAAGGTAATTCTTAAGGATCGATACCAATCATTGAAATTTTCACCAGTCAACTTGTCTCGATTAATCATTTGCTTGAACGCAGAACTCAAGTTACTCATATTAGTATTGTCGGGTGTAGCCATTTCTACATAAAAAATTCAAAAGTTAGTACTTTCGAAAATAAATTTCAAGAAAATTAAATTTACCCTTGGTTCATAAACATATAACCATTTAATTTACATTGAAAACTAGGATCCAAATTGACATAGAGTCATCACACCAGTTGATCTGCTAGTGATGACCGTATTCAATAAGGTACGGTTCGAATCCAATTGCCAATATCCATTGCAATTCCTAGAAAGGATGGGATTTACATATTTGCCAACCGCAGTTACAATGTAAGCATGTTTTATCCCCATCTTATGCCTTGAGTGATCAGATCCCACTATCAACTCAATTAAGTTTACCAACTTAAGAAACTGCAAACTTAGATAATACCATCACACCAGTTGATCTGCAAGTGATGATATTACGTAATTTGCCCTTTCATTGTAATCTAGTCAGGTTACGCCCTGGCGTAAATTACAATTTAAGGTGTTTCCGTTTCATTGGATGGCATATAACTTAAATTTAAGGGTATTTAATTTTGATGTGTGTAATCAAAATATATGTACAAAGATGTCATGCATTCATCTTGTAACATATGATTTAATTAAAACCTTTTTCATATTTGTTTCTTTACGTTAGCTTGAATCTACAAAGTTTTAATTGAGGCGTTGAGAGACTTACAACTTTGCCTTAAGGCACTTCGTACAATCGTGTTTCAAGATGACGCACAAGCGAGCGCGGAACGTTCGTAGGGGCGAACCTCTTAAAAAACTTAGTTCCACTTATACCCACCACATAGTTTGTCATTTGGCCATGAAAGCACGTTGTACCGTCGCATCCAATCAATTAAAAGTTTAAGATTTTGGCTCAAAACAAGGTTTCACCATTATTAGTCCGGTTTATTATTTTATTTTTCAAATCACCCTTTTGCTTACTTTAAATAAAACAAAAGCAAAATAATACAACCAACAAATAATGAACATGCATATAATAACCAATTAACATGTATACATGATCTAAGACTCCCATTGGCTTTCGAGCTATGTACCAATGAACCACATGCACCAAAAGGTTTTGGTTGCGTAAGCCCTACTATAGATGTATACAATAAACACACATTGATATAGCATGCATGATATAANATAAAATTTTGTAAATATAATATTCTCTGATTAGACACACTACAATTGAACAACTAGTGTAAAAACAAATTAAACTTATGCTATTATTAGATACACCCAGTATTACTTCAGTTATCACTCAAATTCATATAAGTGTAGCATCATCTTTCATTTTCTTTTTCCTGCCATTTAAACATTAATAGTTTCGTATCTCTCCATATACATAAACCCAAAGTTTTTAGATTACACGACACACACACACACCACACAAATATAGCAAATAGCCACACCTACACAAGTCTTGAGTGGCGTCGCATGGGAGAGGAGGGGATCGCAGTAGTCTGCAACACGTGGTGGAAGTGCGACATAGCACCACCCATTAGAAAGGGGAACGTTATGCGCATCGTTATAAGTTTTTTAATCAAAGTTTTGATAAACACACTAAGGCGGAGGATCTAATATTCTAATAATAGCACTAATAACTTCAAAACTACTGCTCTTGAACAGTGATTCTTAATGAAACTACAAAACACCCCTCACTTTAGTGAAATATAGAATTAACCTTTAAACTTATTTAACTTTATATTTTTGCACCTCTTAGGTTTAGTAAAATAGTAAATTAACTCTAAAACCATTACACTATATATATTTCAAATCGAACTAACCCAACGAAAAATTTTGTCCGGAATTTGATACGTGGATCACGTGAGTCATTTTAGCTTCAGAAAACAATTTTTATTTTAAACCCGCTCAACATGCGGGCATGGAAAACTCGTTATTATTACGTATTTGAAAAGACATAATTATTAACTCAATTTGTACAATTGTACCCCAACATTAAGATTACGGGGGCATAAAACTCCACACCGATCTAGCTCAAAATTTTAAGTTGCGACGCTCTGCCTTTGCTGACCCTGACTGAGTTGCACCCTCAAAATCAGAAAAAACACACCGATGTAACTGCGATAAGACTATTTGGGAACCATTAGCATCCACAACTCACCATTATTTTACAGTACTATTTTATGTGATTGATCACCTTTACAAAAAGAGTTGTATTGGTAAATTTTATATTTCATTTTATTTTTATTATAAGTACTAGCTAGATAAATCGTCACATAAGTACTAGCTAGATAAATCGTCACATAAGTACTAGCTAGATAAATCGTCACACCACTATTCTAAAACAACCAAACTTTTTGTACTCCGTAGTTGCCTAAAATAACAATCAATCTTAGATTGAGTATATTTTTAAACAACTAACATTTTTGAATATGCGACATAATGTGTTTATTAAAGTTAAACACATCTAAAGTAATAAAGTATAGACTAGTACGATCAAATATGGATTTTGGTATGTGAAAACAATCGCCGAAATCATACAAAACACATATGAATTCTTAAATGAAAAAAATGTGTGTTTGGAGATTTTGGGAAGGAAAAAAGAATGAACCGACCAGCTTACCGTATTTTCCCTCTCACACATCTCATATGTAACAGAATCAGGCATGGTCACTAATTGCATGATCCTTAAACATGTGACCAAACACATGTATGCTTAATAATCTGTTTTACATAATTATCTCTCTTATCACACGTAATCCCCTCAATTAAATGTTTGGTATATGCTACAATTTATGCCAAAGTCCCTATTTCTAGACAACGATTTGACTAGACTCACATGTCCAAAAAAATAAAGTTTGAATTGATTGTGTGAAAAAAAATCATATACGAACAAAATACTAAACGTAAAACCCTCCAATTTGCTTAACATGAAACAAAAAGTAGATTGAGATTTGCATCATTTTCACTATTTAAAGGGCCTTTGCCTTGGCAGTATGTGTTAAAACATACTTAGAGTTCCAATGGTTTAATAGACTTTGAGTATATGATATAAAGTTCTAATGATGTTCGAACTTTATGATTTTTTTCACGAGGAATTTTATTGGGGTAATTCAAAAAATGACGAAGTTGCCCAATCGCTGGGTTTTGACCTTGGATTTGAAAATTCTTGTATTGACCAGTTGCCCAACGCAACCTTTAACGGGGGGACGGCAAGTGGCAAATTTTGGGCAACTTTGGACAAATTTTGGGCAACGCCGCCAAAATTTTTGGCAACTTTGGACACATGGCGTCCCGTGGGGGGTGACACGTGTTGGGCAACCTTTGCAACTAGTCAAAACAAGAATTTTCAAATCCAAGGTCAAAAAGCCCCAGCGATTAGACAACTTGGTCATTTTTGGAATTATCCCAGTTTTATTTTTGACATAACAAGTATTAGAATATTTTAAAAAATCAAAAAGCAGAATCTGTTGTAGTTTCAGAAATATAAATATAACTTCTCATATTAGAAACAGGTTTAAGCAGTAATAATGTCTCTAGAATAGGTTTGTTACTTTGTCTTTCGAGATTACAAAGCATAACATAATTGACATAATGTGGATCGCTGAACTTCCCTAACTAAAACTAAACCATATTTTACGATTAGTCCCAATTCAAATGAATTCGCTTCACGGGGCATAACTTCGGTTAGAAAATATGTATCAAGGCATGCAAGTCAATCGCAACTAACAAATACGTCGCAATATGAGGTGATTGCATTTATACTTATTGTACTCAGTGTCGAGTTGGTAAGTAAACTTTATATGTTTAAAAGTAAGTAAAGTGATTAAAACTGGCAACAATGTATAAAAACAGGCAAACATTTCTTTTTCTCATCTGCAATAATTTTCTTTCATAATTAAAAATATGGTAGTTGATTAATGAGGCCAATAAAGATGGTAAAACCCATAGCTAACAATTAATGAAATATGGTAATTAAGCGACCTAATTCTGTTTTGATTATACATAGAAATAAGGTATTGTGAAGACAGGTGGGGTAGTGTTGCTTTCACAATCACCTTTCAGTTAACACTTAATTTCATTTTTAGTCTAAGTTCAATTCATTATCAACTCATTTCACATTGACATTATATATGTACTACCCATGATCTGCTTTAAGTCTTGTTCACTTGGCGTTAAATTTGACAACGATGTATGTAGATTGGACAACTCGATCTTGTGAGTATCTGTTCCGTTTGAGTATCTGCCCCGTTTCATCAAGTCACGTTGAAACAAAATATATCAGAACACAGAATGACATAACGCAATAAATACTATAACACTGAACGTCGTCTACCTTTGTGTAGATATTAGTATTAATTTCGGCATTAAAACTTTGGTTTGTGATAATGATATCAATGTATTAGTGAGTTGCATATAAGAAGGTTGACATGATATTTGAAAATGGCCTATATTGCTGTTATTTCTACATCATCCCCACATCACACATAAACAAACTTGCACATGAAATATATGTACATTTAAGTTGTTTTACCGTGCTAAAGTTTAGTTAAATAAGATGAAGCTTACCAACAACCGTATGCCTAGCAAAGAATCATTCACCGCCTTTTGATTTGATTATTCCGTTACTTGGAACTAGTAATGTCGACCGTGATAACAAAAACTAGTTTTTAGCATTGACGATGAATTAACATTTTCATACATTCTATCCAATTTCTCTGTAATAAACACTCTCTAGCTAATTAACTTACTTCATCATGAACCAATTGCACCTTAAAGTTATACCAATATTGGAACCAATTTGATGAACCCAATTTGCAAAATGGAAGGTCAAAAGGCTTTCATTTGATAAAATACAAAATACAAAAGATCTTTATAATAATTGTAGCACATATATTTAAATATTAACTAAAATCTTACTATTAAAACTAAATGGCTATTGGTGACCCATCAACATAGAGGATATGGGTTCAAGTCTCGTTGGAGACATGCAGATGAGATAGAATTTGTGAGATAGGTGGTGTAGGTTGTAAAATTTGTCATTCTAAAAATAAATAAATAAATTTAAATATATACTTGATATATATATAGTATAGGACGATGTATATATAGTCTTTATATCTATTAGATTAGTAAGATGCGTTATATATGTATACTCTTTTAGATAGTTGTAATATTAGTATATGTATATATATATATAGTAACATAGCAGCATATCATTACCTAAAATACCTCCAAAAGTTTGACCCAAAGATGTGCCCAGTGTTATGGCTGAGGCCCAAAACATAAGTCAGGCCCAAAACAGAGGGCTTCTTCTAACATAACAGAATTAACAGCAAATTCAACTTAAAACAGAATTACGCGCCAAAAAAGGAGACGAAAAAAGAAAGCCTCATTTTATTTTTTTTCACATATACACATATCTCATTATCTCTTCATCTGTTTTGATTCAAACTACAATCAAATATTACATGCTTCATTTTACAATTCACGAACAAATCACTCGAAATCTTTCAAAGATATTCAATCAAGAACAATGGATCAAGAAGTTCCACAGGTATCAATGCTGTCATTTCCTTTTAGAAATAAATTCTTTAAAACGAACTATGCTGATTCATCGACTGTTTATTTTGAGTGATTAGTAATGTACGTACCTTGAATAACAGTTTCAACTTACATGATTATTTCCTGGAGTGACTAAGGGTAATCTTGATTTTTGTAATATTGGAACCAAGAGACTAAGAACACATGTTAAAGATTGCTATACATTTTCTTTTTGGGTAAAGATTACTATACATTTGTCAAATATATAACAATTATTTTCTGGTGCAGGCTGATTCAGAAAGTTCATCAGAAGATGAACCACATGTTGTACCAGAAATAGTAACCGTAAATGAAGAAGGAAATGAGCCACAAGTCGTACCACAAGTCGTTCATGGAAACGAACCACAACTCTTGCCACAAATTGTTCACGGAGATGAACCACATGTAGTACCTGAAATTGTACCAGGAAACGAACTAGCAAATGAGCCACAAGCCGTGCCACAAATTGTACCAGGAAGCGAACTAGCAAATGAGCCACAAGCCGTGCCACAATTTGTACCCGAGAATGAGCAACAATTTGTGCCCCACTTGGTACCTGAAAACGAACCAGCAAATGAACCACAAGTTGTACCCGAAATGAACCAGTAAATGAAAATGAACCAGTTAATGAACATCACTTTGTACCTGTATCAGTTTTAATATGAAGAACAGTATTTGTTTGAACTAAAAGTCGAC
The DNA here is from genome assembly GCA_014162995.1 of Artemisia annua. Lineage (NCBI taxonomy): Eukaryota > Viridiplantae > Streptophyta > Magnoliopsida > Asterales > Asteraceae > Artemisia > Artemisia annua. Next base: position 80,978 of record LBNU01012328.1, read on the forward strand.
GGGTTTGAAATATGCAGGCAAGTTGTTACAAATTTCTGAATATCAATCATGATAGTGGCTATCTTGAACATCTTCCTTATTAGCAAATTGGCGACTGTGAACTTTTCAATTCAGCAAGTGGAGCATGAAGGTCAAGAAGATATGCTTTCTATAGCGAACATTAATGTCTAGATGGGTTTGGTTAATTTGATTTCATTCTAAGGCATCATGACTTCTTAAGTTCTGTGTCAGGTTACTGTGTTGTACACATTCATTTTGTAGGTCGTTATACTCTATGTGAAACTAGTTAAATGTTGAGTTATATAATACGAGTAGATCTTGATTCTAATGGTGAAAAGGTTGTTATTCAATATCTTTTATGTGCTTGAAGACGACTAAGTATACATGCATGGAATTACTAAAGCCCGGTTTTTGATCTGATTATGTATAACAACAACCGAACGTGCAGGTTAACTATATCTTTGGAACTAGAAAGATACTATTCAATATTGACGTAGATTATATTAAATCATCCACAATATGAGATGCTAGAGCACTCGTCACGAGTTAACATGACCCATTACAATGTAAGCCATGACGACCATTTAAAAGAAAAAAGAAATTATGAACTATGCTGCATTGATCATCTTTAATTAGCCAAATTTGATATGTTTGTCTTAGAAATAGGCCTGTCGAAAACTGAGTGATAACTGATATATATAAAAGACTTTCTTCTCATTCAACTACAAGCTGCAACTTTGTTCTTTGTGTTATGATAAACATTGATACTCATAAATATAGTTTTCATATACCTTACCTACAAAGATTGATATTTCCTCTTAAATGATACATTGCATTTCATAACCTATATATAGAGATTACAGTTAAGTTGCCCTACTAGCTAAATAAAATGACTCGGTCCAATGAGTCGATTACACTATAAATATATTGTATATGTCTTCTAATACGCCCCTGGAGTTGGAGCGGGAGATTTGCGGCCGCTCAAACTAGATCTGAAATCAACAAATAGTGGGTATGGAAGGCCCTTCGTGAAGATATTTTCATACTCAACCGTGATGGAACATGAAGCACTCGAACATGACATGCGAACGAAATGAATGTCAATCTCTATATGCTTTGTACGCTTATGCATCGGGTTTGCAAACATGTAGATAACAGTGACATTAGCACAGTAAACCAATGTCGATGTGAAAAGTGGAATATGAAGCTCGTGAAGAAGGTTACGAATCCAAGATGTCTCAGCTGCGACATTCACAACCCAGCGGTACCCATCCTCAGCACAAGATCGAGACAACGTGTCATGACGTTTAGAAGACCACGTATAGCGGTACCCAGCCTCAGCACAAGATCGAGACAACGTGTCATGACGTTTAGAAGACCACGTATGGAGGTTGTCACCAAGAAAAACACGGTATCCAAAAGCAGAACAACGTGTAGCTGGACAGCCTACTTAGTCAGCGTCAGAGTAGGTAGTGAGCAATGATGTGGTAGGCCAAAATAGTTGTAATCCAAGATCTGTGATTCCTCGAAGATAATGGAGATCACATTTGTTAGAATTACTTTTAGTAATATAAGTAATAGAAGTGATGGTCATTCTACGTTTAGGAACTATGTAACGTTAAGTAATAATATGTAAGAGTCTAGTAACGGCCTATTGGTAATAATCTTATAGGCTACTAGTTTAGTCTATATGGTTATGCATTCTAGGCCAAGCCCACGAGAACTAAAGCCCAATCCAAGCCCATCATGTAGGCGTTGGATGGTATATGTATGCACACAAGGCCCACTTATGTGTCTGCTTATAGGTGTTTAGTGTGTGAAATACAAACCTCTCTCTTCCTCTCCTCTCTCTTACAACCGTCGTACCACCACCACCACCACCATCAAATCACCAACTTATTGTGTTTTAGTTGATAGAAATGGGAACCTACAATTGGCATCAGATCCATATGATAGGTATTCGTTAGATTTATTAGGTTAGTTAGTGATTTGGGTAGTTTTCGTAAAAGTTAGTACAACACCTGGTTTTCGAAAACTAAATATCCAAATTCTTTTTCACACAAACATTAACAAAATATCAAAGGTGGATGAACAGAGTAATGGAATTATATAACATGTCAAACATACATATAAACAATAAACATCAAGTACACATGCCGAAGCGTTATAACAAGATCATATAATGCATAATTAATTAACCAAATAATAAATTGAAAACATACCTCTTATTCTTCAATTCAAGATCAAGAACCCTAATTAGGGTTTGTGTGGATTATAAGAATTACCCCTTACCTTTTTGTAATTCAATCCAAGAAATAAATAATAGTGTGTTTGATTCATGTTCTTGTACACACGTAATAATACCAAGTAAATGTTATGCAAGTAACTAATAAACAAAACACTTTGGAAGACAAAAATCGAATCCTAAGTGTTAGGGATTGTTTGATCGATTTTAGGAGAAGAAAAGAAGAGAGAAAACTCAAGTTAATTGTGTGTACAAGTGTATGGAACAAATAACCTTGAGTTTGGTTATATACTTGAAGTAACTTGGAGATCAAGCAAGCTATTAGGGCTTGGGAATTTGGTCGTTCATAAGCCCAAGGGGGGCTTCCGGATGCTTCTTGACTTTCCAAATACGTACTCATACGTTATTACTTTCCTTTTATTTGTCTAACGGTAGTTAGTCATTATCCGTTAAATACTAATGGTCGTTAAGTGTTTTATTTATTTAATAATTATTCTTAACATTTATTAATAATTATTATTCATTTACTCTTCATACGTAAAGTGTGCAATCCCGTGATCTCGAGTTCGATCCTAACACACGACTATTATTTCATGTCTATATAACAACTCCCACTTAGACATGTCATAATAGAGTGATCACATTCGGTTAGCGTCTTGCAACACGCCGATGCCTTTTAGTACAACTCGAGTAAGGCTCCTGGAAAACCTTTTAATGATTTCTCATTATTATTATCCTTTTGTTTCTAATACCACGTTAATAAGGATACGGATCAAAGTCATTCCTTAATTAACCATTCTGTTTCTCGTTGTTTGTGATTGTTCAAGATTACCAAATCATCTGAACATATTCAGGGAAGATCTTGGGCATGGCTATGCAAACATCTTGACAACCCTACGAGGTGCCCAGCAGTATTAAACTTCAAAATAAATTTGAAGGAACAAATTCTGTATTGACTACAAACAAAACCCACAAACTTTGTAACACTTCCGAAAATAACCCTTATGACTACGAGTTACGTATAGCGTTAAGTTATTCCACAAAAATGCACTACATTCATGACAGTTATCTTGTATCTCAAGTCTGAGGATAACTTCTTAGGATTTACTTAATGACAAGATCTATAAAGTAACATCATGTAGTTGGGATAAGTCCTATATTCGGTATCATTGAATATCATCTGAAATGGCATGTCTACGCATCAATATACTTTTAAGTATATTACACCAAACTCAGATTTGTCTTAATTTAATAATATTCCCATATTATTCACCGACAATGGACAATTTAGAATAACATTTATTCAGGGATTTAAACATGTAAACATAGGATACAATTTATTATTAGTGAAAACAAACGTACCAAGTACTTTAATTCTTTATAAATAATAATTGTTTAACATCCCTTATCCAAATACTAAATAGATCAATGTATGATAACTCTAGTTGATGAATTATAACTCAAGTAATGACATTCATACTTGTTGACAAAACATAAATTGTAACAACCCGCAAATTTCCCTATAAGTCCTATTTGGAGAATCGATCATTTATCTTGAGTTTGGTATTATTTGTGAGAAATTAGGGGTATTTATATTCATTTTTATCGGAAATATTATTCTGAGCACGTTGGTGTTATTCCCGTATCATGAATATTCCGTTTACTCGCTTAAATGAGTCCCGAACCCCAAACTTCTAAAAGTTTAGAAAAGCTGCACATTTGGTCCTCGTGACAGAAGTTACCTTGCCGCTCCTCAACCTTCTAAAACTTTACATTTTGATATTAGTACTTCTATAAACGAGAGCATTAGGGTTTGCTATATAAACCCAATTATAATTCTTCCCCTTCATTTTTCTTATAACTCATCCAACCCTAATCCATCTCTTCTCTCTCTCACTATCAATAACCGGCCGCCACCCCACTTCAGGCCACCACCACGACACCGCCACCCCACCATCAAACATACCACCACACCTTCCTTTGTTTCGTGATGAAGAACACGGATCCACAACACACGCGCGCTGAAACACCTATCTCCACTATATACGCGCCTCCACTGCCTCTTTAACAGAAAGAGATTCGAGGTCGAAGGTGTTGGTGTTTTGTTGGGAGTTTGTTCGCGATAAGGTTTTGATTACTGGTTGTTTTGGTCGTGTCCGTGAGCTGCCGCCACCACAGCCGTAGTCACCAACTCACCACCGTCGTCTCCTCATCTCCTTATCCCTCTTTCTCATTTTTTTTGGGTATGCCGAGTTCCAAACTCGTTGTTATCTTTCTTATTTATTTACATATTATAAGACTTGTGTTATGTTTTTCGTGGGACAAATTTGATATGAACAAGTTATTGAGTTTTGTGGATAATTAAATGGCTAATAAGGTCTTGATATCAATTTGTGATTTAAAATGAGATTAAACATATTTCTGAAATGGCTTCGTGTGGTAAGAACCTGGGAAAAGAGAGTTTGTTTGATTATTTAGTCGCGGGTTCAGTTTTGGTTTTCGATCTCTATGTTGGTGTCGAGTTTACGAGTTTGAGATTGTTTATTTGTTGGTTGTGCCCTCGGTTTAGCAGCAACACCAAGTTGGGTGCAATGTTCTAAAAGGCGTGAGGCGTGGCATGGCGGCATAGCCACGCCTCAAGCCTTACGCGCCTTGGCGAAGCCTTGGCATTTCTTAAGGCGTGCTTAAGGCGGCAACAAAATATTTATAAATTTATGTATTTATAATTTTATATCATTTTATAAGAGTAATTTCAAATACTAAAGCCCAAATACCAAATAGCCAGACCCAAATACGAGGCCCAAGTAGGAATTAAGTTTTGAAATTACGAGGCCCAAGAAAGAAATAACCCAAATACTTGAAATTCAAGCTCAAATCCATAAATCCCCTAAATGCTTCTAAACATGGCGCCACGCCTTACCAAAAAGGCGCGCCTTTGCACGCCTTTTCGCGCCTTATTCCACGCCTTTTCACACGACGCCTAGACCTCACGCCTTGGTCCATTTCGTGGTGCCGAGGCCACGCCTCGCGCCTTGGCGACGCCTTGGCGGCGCCTTGGCGCGCCTTTTAGAACACTGGTTGGGTGTTTGTTTTGTCTCGGTTCAGTCTCGATAACACCCAAGGGTGTTCACTCTAGCTTATTTTAGAAACGGTAGTTTATTGGGTGTGATAGGCTCGTTGAGCTTATTTGGTTTATCTTGGTCATACTACGAAAGTAGCAGGTAGATAGTATTTGGTTGAGTTACACATTTCATTTAAATGGTTTTAAGCTTATTTTGATTTTTGGTCGAAAAGGAGGAGTGTTTGAATTGTTATAAAAGTGTGATTAGTTATAATTAGTTGTGTTGAAATATATTTGAACTAGCATATTTGATCGTTTGACATGGGTGATTATGGTATGTTTTGGATAACTAGTTGGGAATTGATACTTGGTTTCGTACTCGGTTAATAAATAACGGATATATATATATATATATATATAGATTGAGGCTTTTATAATTGGACTATATTGAAATACGTGGACTATCTAACACATATTGGACATTTGACATTTGACAATATGGACCTATTGGACTTGAACGAATACAATATATTAGACTCTAATGACTTTAATATATTTGATTCGTAACGGATACACAATAAGTAAATAATGTCTAATAATCAACGAATACACCTTATAGTTTCTAATAAATTGTCGGGAAATATTGTTTTTGGAGAATTGAGTTTATTTAAAGTCTATTGACTTGGAAAAGTATATAAATGGACGCGTCATGCCGAAATTTATAACTTTTCTAAACTTACTTTTTATTTCTAAATCTTTTAAGATTTCTTTTATAGAACCCGACAAAGAATTCAAAAGGAATAGTTTTATTTAATCGTTAAAACCTTTTTATATTTGAATTATTAACTTGTGATTTTCTTATAAATCTTATTGGATTACCCTAAACTATTTGGGATTACGGGGTAAATACCGAAACTTACTAATCGACCTATTTTATATTACAAATATAATTGTCGTCATTGTTTAGATCTTCCTTACTTAACTTGAGTCGTTAGTATTTCTTGATCTTGTCAATGTCGTTTTCCCTTTTGGCGTGAGTAGTATTTTGAGTCTATGTCTTCTTACCACACCATACGAAACATAAAACTTTCTGACGAAACATTGATACTTAACTTTTTATAAGTAATGATTCGAGTAATCCACGAAAACTATGACACATCGTCTTTTATAGACTTTATTATCGTACGAACTATATTTTGAGATAATCGTATGCGTATTAGGAAGTACCCTCGTGTTCATACTACTTGGCGCCGTCGTGCCCATCTTTTGGATATCGTTGTGATTAGCTCTAGATGCCAAGTTGTGTCGGTCGTGATCTTTGCATTGCTGTGGCTAAGGTGAGTTCATAGCCCCCTTCTTTTAAATAAGTTTTCATAACTATTTTGGGGGAGAATACATGCTCTTTTACTAAATGCAATGATTGCTTACTTGAGTACGTGAACGATTTGATTAAGTTTGAATGATTGAATGATTGATTGATTGATGATTGATTGAGTAATTTATCGAAGTATTTGAATTAAGTATTTGAAGGCATTATGTGCTTGCCTGTTTATATGAGAGCCTTCTAGCTCAAACTGTTTTACTTGGACCTGCTACTGCAAATTGTTTTGCTACATGTGTGGACTAGTTAAGGGTAGACAATAGTAGATGTTGACCTAAAGCTAGGGCGATACCCTACTTTGGAATAAACTCTACTTACGGCCTAGTTCGGGGCAGTAATGGGTGGTTCCTTACTGTTAGTGTTCCTGGCTAGTGTACCGTCGAGATGTGGCCCGCTCGCACCTGACCCTCCGCCTTCGCGAAAGGTGGTAAACTAGTATGAGTATGATTGTAATGGATATGGAATTGTGATAAGTACGTAATGTATGTCTACGCCTCCCTGGTCACACATAGCTCTAAAACTTTTCAGGTCCCAAACTGTTTTTGTAACTTAAACTCTATGAACTCACCAGCGTAAGCTGACCTTTAGCGTGTATTCTCAGGTTTAAGGCGTTAGCTCACTAATTGAAGGCGCTTGGCAAAGGGCATGGTCATAGACGACTCTGATGAACATTTGGGACTACTTCAATTATTTTATGGGCCTATTTCTGCACTATTTTCATATCATGTAAACTTTATGTCTTACATGACAACTTTTATTTATATTAATGAAATAAAAACATTCTTTGTGCCTTGTGTTGTGATACCAATTTAGTAGCACCCCAATGCATGTATGCTTCCGCTAGACCCGAATTTTGGGGGTGTTACATAAATCATCCAACTTTGATCTATCAGAATTTTGAGAATACTTATTTAAGAATTCAACTAGTGAAATTCTTGTATGTGCATACTCAACTATATTGATAATGCCACATAATATTTCATAAATTTTGTGTCATCCTTAACCACCAATTTATGACAATCAAACTTCTAAAACATTTTAAAGTTTAAAGTATTCTTAATCTTTAATGTATAATGCAACTATGCTCTTAGTATGCACAACTAGTACATATGGCTAAGGATGAAATCCTTACCATTACTAGTATTGAGTGTCATCTCAATTTCATTAGCATCATTGTATGCAAACAACAATATGCTTTTTAAAAATCCCGTAAACATTAATATCTATTGTGTAATGTTTGATGCCTTCCAAACATTCAAGTTTGTCAGCTATGACAATTTTCACAACAATTGAAAAATTGTTCATCTATAGAATCTGGAAGCTATTCCAGGCTGAGGATGTGATTCTATATCCAAACATATTCCTTTAGAATATTCATTACACAAGTTATCTAATAACTTTCATTTAGATATCAATGTTGTCAAATCATCTTGTAATTAAGCATGATACAACAATAACATAATGTACATGAAAAATCTTTGAGTCATACTTAGATTTTACATATCCATTTAGATTATCTAAATGATATATCATGTTGTATTAGATTCATTTACCGCACATGTTTATTAAATAATAAACATTTATATCAATGTCGTATGTCTTATTTACTAAATCTTTCAAGTAAAGTTTCATTCCAAACTAAGACTTAACATTTTACTTATATGGAATGTTACCTTTTATATGTTCTAAAACATATATTATTTATGAAATTAAACATAATACTCCCACTAGCTTTTAGGAATACTTAGAAATTATCTTATTTCAATTATAAATCAAAACATGAATTTATAATTTAAATATAAGAGTAATCTTCTAGATGCATGCACTTATCCAATTCATGGATTATTGCACTTTGTACACTCCAAAGATTTATTTGAATTCATAATCTCCTTTTGATTACTTATCGTCCTCGCTCAAGTAATCACTCAAGAAAGAGTTTTAATATTATATTGTCAATTAATGGAAATATGACAATCATAATCTTTATATATTTAATGTGTTTATGATAGAATATTCAATCACAGTTAATTGCTTAAATGTGATTAATAATCTTGTCATAAGAAATGCATTAAATAAGTGTACAATGTTGTCCATATAATTTCTATACAAAGATTTAAACCACAAGGGTTATCTTATCTTTGAAGAAACTCATCTTCAATTTCTAGTCAAACTATTAAGATAAACCGAGTTTCAAAATTGATTATCTTTATGGACAGCATCTAAATCATTCATAACATGTGTACTTTACCCAATTCCATATTTGGTAATGTATCATAAATAATTCTCAACATATTAATCAAATATCTGATATATCCTTGCGGATCTATGAATGAAAATTCCATCATCTTGAGGTTTAACATTTTCATGTATAGCCTCATTATGATATTCACTAGTTTATTTTAGAATATTATGTATCTTGTAATTTTATCCTTTAAAGATCAAAACTCCCACTTGCTTTCAGTAATTTAAAGACTATCTATATATACTTAGCAAATAGAGCAACAATACAATGTTCTCTTTTGGGACATTACAAAACACAATGACAGCTCATGACTTTTATTTTGTTAATAATCTACTCATAAGTAGTTTAACAAATTCATAACTTTATTTTAAAACTTAATGTGATTTATCATATTCCATCATATGTTGGTGTCTTATTAATCTTCTAGGTTGGAGTATTATTGAGTATATTCAATCCATACTCAATTTCTAACCTTGATAACTTTTGGAAGAAAAGAAGTCATAGCTATCTTTAATCAAACAATATAACAAGAGTTTGATTTTCCTAACTGAAAATACCATAAACATTTTGTATTTCATTAGGATTAATATTGTAAGACAATCTAACAATATTTAAGATAACAATATTCCTTTTGGCTTGTCTGTTTACCAACTAAGTCATTTTAATGGTATAATAGAATTTTTAAGCCAATTACATGCTTTATAACACAAGTACTTTTGGTAAAGTCACTTCATGTCCATGTCTGTACAAGAAAACATAAACTGTTATAATCCCACTATATGTTATAAGTCACATAACAATTTAATGACTTCATGTATATGTCTTAATTGAAAAACATAACAACATAACGTCTTACTTTATTATAAGTCTCATTAAAAGACTTTATGTTTATATCTTTACAGTAAAACATAAACATGTTTAACTAAAGTAATTATGAACACCATCTATTGGTTTCAATAATATTTTCAAGTTAATATATTACTTCAAAATAACGTAAAATAACATTATTTCTTCATTTATTTATGTCATTCTAAGAACACATAAATATTCATATTGAAGTAGCATTAGATTACTTTATTAATTTATGTCATTTCAAGAATTTATAAATATACTAATTAAAGTAGTCTTGATATCATATTGACACATGTTCTAATAGGTATCTCATTTAGAAACTGCATATTAACATAATTCCATTACATCAGTTGATCTGCTAGTAATGAAAGTATGAATTTACCTTTCCATTGTAATCTAGCCAAGCTCTCACATGACATAAATTACAACTTCAAGTGTTTCTTAAATTAGATGTGTATAAGCCTTATTATAACGTTAGTCTCTTACTTTTCAGTCAGGAGAATCCTTTTTTTTGGGTAAAGGGGAGTAATCCTGCACCCTGGTAAATATATTAGCCAAAAAACTTTTAAGTACAATGGATATGGGTGAATTCCCACATCTCAGCCCGTTACATAGGCTAAAAGCTTACATAACAAGATACTTCCTAATTTCTAAAACTAGAAATCAAACCACAACTCAAATGATAACATGATAACAACGATTAAATATAACAATTCTTTAAATCAAACCACAAGTCAAGAGAATCCTTTAAATCATATCTTTATGAGTTATTTCTTGCACACAATTAAATATAACAATTCTCCCACTTGTGCATGGAACAACCTCATACAGTTGATAAACAACACTCCATGCGTTTGTTTATGTGATCAATATGATTGTGTCATAGATTTCAGCATAACAAGTAGATGTAGAACAACAATATCTAGTAAGGAAACGTACAAGACTAATCTTAAAAGTATGAGTGTCTATTTTTGGAAATTAACTATCTTTAGCTACCAAGATGTCAAAGCTTATAACTCCCACTGAATTAAAGATCACTACAATAATTTCTTACTCAGTAATAAGTACACAATACTCCCACTGAATTTGACAACATTGTAAGTGTTTCATATCCAATGAAAGAAAATAGTGTGCTTTTTTCTTTCCAACACCTTTGAATGTTCATACGTAACAGTTACTTATGCATTAAAAGTGTATTCTACTGCGTAAATGATGGAATAACCATCAATGCTATTAACTTGAAAAATTGGGCATGCAATTTCTTCCTTAATAGGTCTACCATCCACAATGTATGTAGCACCTTTTGAATAGCAAAAACAACTAGATGAATAAACTAGTTTGTCTTTTACCATTTTGCGGTAATTAGTCTAGCTTCTAACTTTAATAACTCATAAAGTTCTAGTTAACCAAATGTCATATTTGTTATAAAAGAATTCAATCACCAAAATAGAGTACTGAAATCATTATAGAAAATAAGCAGTTCTTAACTATTAAAGTTTGCCATGAGTTATATATTAGAATTTAGACATATCTAATACTCCTATTATCCTTTCTCATTTATGAAAAGGAATAGGATTGTGTCTCACTCTTTTTTCATAGAAAGCAGACTTCCTTTGTCTTTTAAGTAAATTATTCTTAATCAAACATTTGTTTGAAAAACAGAAAGAGATCAATTTACCAAAGTTCAAAGTGCGTTTACGGTTTTAAGGTTGCATTAATACATTAAAAGAATTAACAAAATTCAATTTTAGTATTTTCGATAATAAAATCTTTAAGAAAATAAAATACCCATTGGTAAATATTCATATAAACCATATTTTCTTAAAGCAAGGATCTTAATTGACATAGTTTCATTACATCAGTTGATCTGCTAGTAATGAAAATATTCAACAAGGTAATTGTCAAACAATAATTGACAATATCATATTGCAATTCCTAGATCATTATGGGATTTACATTCACAAAACCTTTTGAAATGTAAGCATGTTTGATGAGACGAAAAGTGTACCCGTTTTAAGGGGTCATTTAAGCCCTAATTCGAGTAAATTTGACCAAATATTGCCCTAAATCGTTACTTTTGTCATTTTAGGTACTTTTGAGAAAAATTCTGGAAAACATGCATATTTGGACGTTTTTGAAGCATAAAAGTGAAGAAAACGACAAAGTCTCAAAAGAAGCTGGAAATCCTACCTGACGGCGTCAGAGTCACAAGGTGACGCCGTCAGCCAACATGGACAAAGGAGTAAAATCAGATTACACTAGACGCCCTATGAAGAAAACAAGATGTTTACACCTGACGGCGTCAGGTGTTAGAGAAAGTAGGCCGTCAGGTGTTAACTTAAAGAGTGACGGCCCAGAGCAAAATAAAGAGTGACGACGTCAGAAGTAAATCTAGGTCATCCGAGAACCCTAATGACGGCGAGCTGACGGCGTCAGAACCCATAACCTGACGCCGTCAGAATGTAAAATCTATATATATTTTTCTATTTTTCATTCATTAGTGTGGAACTTTTGATACAAGTTTGGGAAAAACCCTAAAGACGAATTTGGCTGTATTTTCAAGGGTTTTTCACCCTTGAATCCTTCATGTTCAATTAAAGATAAGTCCTCACTTAAATTAATCAATATGTCTATGTGTTGGTTAATTATATCTTATGCTTGTCTTTCAATTAACATGCTAGGCTAGATTTTTCTTGTGTTTGCTTAGATCTAATGAAACCTAACTATTAATTATTGGTTGATTGGTGTGTTATTACTTTGTTGGGATGAATGTTTCATCAATGTTAGGCTTAAGAAAACTGGCAATACTCCTATATGGTAACATGCTTGAACGTCTTAAGAAACATGTAACTAAGGCATACTAGGTTATTAAGGTAGTATTTAACGCATGAGCCACTGTTTACAATCCCTATGATTATGTGTACGCATAGTTGTAGGAGGAGATAAGAGCTCATAGAATTGGGGAGATATGTATGCCACCCCATGAATTGTTAAGGAATACACCCGTCATCCACGCAAGTAATACATACACCAATTAACCGGTAAAAGATAGTTAGGGAGTAAGGAAGTCTAAGTAAACACATTTGTCTCCATATAAGTTTTCACAACCACAATAGTTTAGTTATTTTATTTTTCTTGCAATTGTAGTTTTTGGGTTAGTTGACTAGCAACTAATTCCGCCCACTCCTCCAAAACCCGAGATTTACTTGCTTTCCATAAAATATAAAAATACAAAAATAATCTTCCTTCACCTTTAGACCTTTTAGAGTAGTTTTTCTATCCTAACGAACACTATTCCCTGTGAGAGAACGATCAATCCCCCGTACTTACCATTACACTATACTACATCGACCAGGTACACTGCCTGGTGGGATTGCAAGCTTCTCAAGATCCCTTGAAAGGTAAAACCTGTTGCGTGGTCGCAATCCCACGTCATCAATGTTTCATCCCTATCTAATGCCTTGAGTCCAAGCTCTCACTTCCTACTCAATTTTAAGTCGTCTAATTTAAAAACTGCAAACTCTCATAATTCCATTACATTCAGTTGATCTGCTAGTAATGAAATTATAAAGTTTACCTCTCCATTGCAATCTAGCCAAGCTCCCACATGACGTAAATTACAACTTCAAGTGTTCTTTAATTAGATGGCACTCGACTTAATTTTAAGGGTAGTAATTTTGATGTGTGATCAAAATAATGTATGAAGAAGCATGCATACAACTTCATAACATTGGTTTTTACAAAATATTTTTATTACCAATTTACTAAGATCAAATTAACAAATTTTTGATTGAGGTATTGAGTTCACCAATTAAAGAATTACTAACAATTATCGTCCACTATATCGTACTTTTGCATAAGCCCTAAAGCTTAGGCTTTCGGATAATCATAGTGGAATTGTAGTCAATTCACCCTTAAGGTGATAGTGTACGTAAAATAGTGCTATAGGTAAGTCTAATTTGAAGCACAGGCGAGCGCAGAGAGCTGGTAGGAGCGTGATGAGACGAAAAATGTTACGTTTTTAGGGGTCGGTTTGAGTCCTAATTCGTATGTTTTCGGTTTGGATTTCACCCAAAGTCGTTTCTTTTCTCATTTTAGGTACTTTTGAAGGGAAAGTTAGGTCACCATAGTAAACACAAGTATTCAAATGAGAGAATGAGATGAGAAATAGACTTGGTTGATTAAAATCAATATGAAAGATGAAAGAACAATAGTTTGCTTAAGTATGAATTAACCAACAAAATGAAAGAGATACATAGGGTCCTATTTATAGGAGGAGGATAGGGCAACACTCCCTTCCTTCCCTATGTATATGTCGTGGGCTTTCAAGGCCCATTGACATTATTGGACTCGTCTTATAACCGAACGAGTATTAGTCTAAAACTAACATAAAGTGATAACTAGCAACCTATTACATTTATTGAAATGACCGAGACTTGACTGAATAGTTGAAACTATGATCCTAACAATCTCCCCTAAGGATCGGTCATGCGATTTGTTATGGATAGATTTGCACGGTCATCGAGGTTGCT